>PVJO010013465.1:0-51721 GCA_004026905.1 Hystrix cristata
ATTAAAACTTTCTCCATAAAAATGAACTGTAAAAAATGATAGCTGCTCTCTGGAGAATGAGGCACTGTCTGATTCCTAAACTTAGATTCCAGCTGTGAAGAGCAATCTCTCCTTCCAAGTAGAGAGATCTCCTGCTCAATATCCAGGAGTAAGTGTCTCTCCTCCCCTCTGCTCCTAGCCCACCTTGGGAAAAATTCTGACATCTTTCCTCCTTGATTTATTGGCAGGTACCTTATCTTTAAAGTGCTATCAAGATCAAATGAGGGTGTCGTTCATTTTTCTCACCTCAGAATATAAGTCTTTTTTAAAACAAGTGCTCCTTATAAACATTCAACCCCAAATTTTTAGAGTTTGGTTTAAAAATCTTTTTTAACCCTTTCTTTAGCATAGATTTCATGGTGATTTTAATTTTACACTTATCAAACATAAAAGCAACAACAAATCAAGGACCTTGCTGCATCTGCCTCTTCTGTCACTACTCCAGCCCCTATGTGAAGTGGACAGAGTGGCCAGATTGTCACCACAGCTTGCAGCTCAGTCTGGGAGACTCTGCTCAGATGTATGGAAACAGCAAAATCCTGAAGAGCCCATTCTGAAAAACTGAAACCAACAATCCAGATCAGTGAGCAAGAGATATCACGAACGTGAAAACAAGACAGTGGGCCGAGCCTTGATCTAAAACAACTCTGCAGATGGTTCACAGACCACGTGGACGACAAGTGAACACCCTGCAGAGGGAAGGGCTCCTGGATTAGTGGAGAGTGTCCTAACTGGACTGGGGAAAGCACAAGGCCTGTCAGGAGAGCAAGGCAGCCGCACAGGAGAAGGCCAGGAGAGCCAGACCACACACCTGTGACTGGGCAGGACGATCCAAGGAGCTAGTGCTAAGGACACAGGCAGCATGTGCCACAGGTGGCCAGGCAGGTCATGGCACCATCATACCTGTTTTCTTTCCATGAATATACCTTGATTTATTTAGCAGATTAACTAGTCAGAGCCAAGTAGATTATTTCCAGCTTTTTTTGTTTTGTTTTGTCTTGTTTTGTTTGCTTTGCAATTGCAAACAATCCTTTAATGACTACCCTTATTATATGTATGCAGGCATTTTACTGAGAGTGTATCCATGGAGCGAATTCCTAGTGGTGACATTATTGAATCACAGGCTCATCAGGCTTCTCTTGTACTTAGAAAAGCCAAAGAAAAGTATTAGTTGAGTGAAAATGGATTGGGCCTTGTGTCTCTGGCTTGGCATTATTACCTGTCTTTGTAAAAGTGGTGGGAGGAAAATGGTATGGGATGGGGGAAGGGTACAGAGGGAAGAAGGCATCAACCTCCAAGTGGATAGAAAATTAAAACATTTCCTGCAGACTTCAAATGCCATGAGAAGGGGCCAGTAGTATTAGGATCATATTCCAGTATAGAGACTGACGATTCTCAGAATTCAGGAGCACCAGAAATACCCATTGCCAAGCCCCACTCCAGGGCTCCCACTTCAGCAGATCTCAGTGGGGGCTAAGAATGTGCATTTCTGTCAAGTTCCGAGGTGCGATTCTGCAGCTGGTTGAGACACCCCATTTGGAGGAACACTGAGCAGACTGTTGCTCAGAGCAGCAAGAGGTAGTCCAGGATGACCCAGCTGGTCAGGGTCTGGACTTGGATTTGACCTGAATTTTTTGACTCCAAAATCATGTTATCTACTGTATTGTAGAAGTAAGTCTCATCCCTGACTTACGCTAGAACCATGTGGAAAGCACTGAAAAAGCTGGTGGTTGGGCTGATCCCAACCAATTATGTCAGAGTGTGTATGGGGACCTGGCAACCAGGAGGATCTCATAGTCTCCAGAGGATCTTGTATGTAGGCCAAGTCGGACCGCACGATTCTGTTGCAGTGCCTGAGCACCACCCCTCAGACTGAACACCGAGTCCTCACCGTTCCTCCTACGGCTCGCTGTGGGCTTCACAGGCATCGGGCAGAGCGTGAGTGATGCTCCCAGCTAAATGTGGCTGTTCATTCACATAATGGGCAAATTTGCCCACAGAACAAAGTGAAGCAAGTGCATATTTTTGGTGGTACCTGAAGACATTGCTGCAGAGTCCACTATAATTTTAAAGAATTACATCTTTTCAAGGGCCTGCATCAAGATGGTTAAAACAACAGGCAGGAAGATTAACTGTCCAAAATATGCACTGGTAATTGCTGTTCTCCATTTATTTCCAAGGTGAAAGTCTCATGTAGAGTCTATCCTACAAGGGATCAGGTAATTGTCCCCACTGTGACTCGGAGGCCCTGGTTTGAACTGCATCTCCTGACCACGGAAAGCAGTATTTTCCCAGATCTGTCCTCCTCTTATTCAATGGTATTTCAATGATTGACAAACACACAAAAATATATTTATTTAGGGATTATCTATATTGAAAACTACACATGGGACTTTTTCTCTCTGTCAACATTGCAGTAATATCAGCTATTTGAACAAAAGGAGACATATTTTTCCATTCAATACTGAATGCTGGAAATTCTCCAGTTCATATTCAGGAAGACATTTGGTTTTATTGATCATGTTAGCTGAGTAAGTTTAAACTCCTATCGCCAAGCAAGGAGAAAGTTGATTTTCTCTTTGTTGTAAAGGTTATTAGGAAGAAACCAGATATAGCAGTTATTTATTTTTAGACAATCCTAGACAATCATAATCACTCAAATATGTTCCAGAACTTTTGTTCAAAGCCAATACTTTGATGGACTCAAGTACTATGACATTTCTTCTGAAAGTACTCATTTTATTTTTAAGACTTAGCTTGTTTCAAGAAAACACTTTGTTAGAGAGAAATGTATATTTCCTTGCTTTTAATTGATAAGAAATTCTTAAATTCCATCAAAAGTCTGAGAATTTATGGGCCCCACTTAGATTATCACTAAGCTAGAATCATTTGCCATAAACAATAACCTTTTCTTGGAATACTCCCCTACCTATCTTCAAGTCCAAAAAAGTGAGGCATCTTAATACTAAATGACAACAACTTCATGAAATTTCTCCTGTTTTGAGTCTGTCCTTTGGTCTCAGATTTAAGGGAACAAACCAAATCTCTCGGTCACTACTGAAAACCAGCAGTATTGTTCCTTCAAGGAAAGGCTTAGATAGCACAAAACTCCTCTCTTGGGTTTTGAAGACATTCTGTAACTCATCATGAAAAGCCAGGAAAAGCAGGAAAGTCACAGTTGATGTGTCTGACTGTCGTGGTGAAAATACCACGACTGTCTAGGCAGAAATGTTATTGCCAAATGGAGAGGTCCCCAAACATCAGTAGTAAGTACTTGTGTTTTTTCCAGAAATGTCCTTTCCCTTGAATCCCTTTGATATTTGCCCTTTGACCGGATTATATGTGCCCAAGGATAGCTCTCTCCTGGCTTCCTGGGAGAAATCAAGTGACTCAGAGAAATGACCACAGTATTTTTTTAAATGAACTTATGCAAATCTGATAGACTAAAGTAAATGTTTTATAAAACCAGTGACTGTTTAAATTGTAGGACTAAACTGTTTGTATATAAATATTACCTTTTATATTCCATTTGAGTTTTATGTAGATGAACACATTACTTTAATGACCTGCGTTTACAGAAGGAGAGCGGGAAAGTCGCTCCCTGAAATTCTCGCCAGCCAGATGGCTGCCTTTTCTTGCATGAGATTAAAAGATGTTTCTCATTCACCACGATGCTTCGGAGGCAAATTAATATTGCTAGCTAAATTGCTTGTGTTTTTGGAATAAAATTTAAAGAGAACTTTTTAAAGCAATTGGTGTCACAGGTTCTCAGAGCAGATTGCTCTCCAGGTAGAAAGACATTCGGTAATTAATGGAAAGAATTCTGTGTTAATTGAGTGCTTCAGGAAGGGAAATATAATGACTCCTTATTAATCATGAAAAGAGATGTACAGCATAGAGGCTCCACAATAATTGCTCCAACAGTGGAGAAATGTTAATTAATGAAAAGAACAATGATGTAAGAAATTAGCTACATAATGCTTGCCACCAATGGAGATTGGATTTTAAACATGTTATTTAGAGTGGAAACCACAAAATGTTGCCTTAAATAACAGATACATGGAAACTCTTACCACCTAAATTTGGGGTGCTTCTCACATCTTTCCTAGAAGACGCAAAAACATTCGGCCAGAGCTATATTTATTTCAGAGAACATGGCCTTGTCCTTTGTCTATGATTTGGCTTCTAAAATCAAAATCACGCCCAGACCAAAGCAAGGTTATTTATTCATGTCATTTAATTTGAACCCAGTAGATCATTCTGATCACTAAGGGCAAAGGAAGTAAAAGACGATATTTTTCCCTAAACTGAAATAAACAAATTCAATTTCTAATATTTCCCAGTTAATATGAAGAAAAATTCAGATTCATTTTGGGGACAGAGGATTGCCTGTCTTAAAGAATCTAATTTTAAGTCCCTCAGAGAACATGCAGCTTCCCCTCTAAGAGCTTGTTGTCCAGAGAAGGGACTGGCTTTATTCACTAACCTGCCTGGAGCTGCAGAGTTCAGCCCCAAGCATTAGAGCTGCTCAGAACCATTAGTGGCCACAGGCCAAAGCCACCCTGATGGTTCTGCTGAGTCTGGGGCGGGCTCCATGTGCTGCACAATGAGGATAGTGATACTTCAGGAGCAGGGAGCTGAAGCACAGAAAGGCACCAATGTTGCGCACAACCAGCCCATTTCCCTGGTGCCTGGGTGGAACAGGACACCCTCTAGCAGGGGCAGGCATCCCACTGACTGCACCCTCACTTTCATTCCAGGTGGAATGTCCTGGGACTACAGGGCGCTCTCCTCTGTCACTTTATCGAGCCTGTGTACCTCCACAGCATAGTTGTGGGAAGTCTGCACCACACGGGCCACCTCTCCCGAGTCATGAGCCACAGGATGGAGGACATCGGCCAGCTGCCCACCTCATACCGGCACAACCGGCCTCTTCTCAGTGGTAAGAAAACACTGCCCCAAGGGAGCCACAACTTCTCCCTGTCAGCAAGTGGGCTGCACACAGGTCTCACGGGTGCCAACTCATGGCAGATTGTACTCATTTTGGCAAATGACTATTTAAGATTTAATGGCCAGAAGTGTGAGTGTGTAAGGCCCAGAGATCCTGTGCCCTTGGTAGCAGGGTCTGGCTCATCTCAGAGGCTTGGCAAGCACTGAGCCTAGCCACATCTCCTACCTACCATAGAGACTTAGAGACCCCAGAAACTTCAGCCCAACTGCTACATGCTTGGTTGCCATGAAAATGTAGTATTGTGGAAGCTGTGCAGTTTTGTATACACCTACTAGAAAGGAGCCAGTATGGTGTCACTAAGGGCTTTAGAAAGAAGACATTTATTCACTGTGCTCACTCGCCTTCCATATTAGGAAAACTTCCAGAGTCGTGGAAAGTAAACAGAAGCAGAGACAAGAAACATGTGAATTTTCATGATATCTTGTAAACCACATTTGGGAACCTGGATGAAACCACTAGATTCCTTTTATTTTTTTTTTTCTTGGTGGTACTGGGGGTTGAACCCAGGGCCTTCACACTGAGCTACATCCCCAGCACTTTTTATATTTTTTATTTTGAGACAAGGTCTGGCTAAGTTGTGTAGGGATCTCAAACTTGTGATCCTCCTACCTCAGCAGCCTTCCAGAGTGCTGAGATTACAAGTATGCACCCCTACTCCCAGCTAACACTAGACCTTGGAGTTGGTTTCCCTGGCTAGAGGAGGAGAGCAAGTTCAAAGGATTGCTTGTAAAAAATCAGCCTGGTACACTGAGGAAGCATCGTACCCCAAAGGGGAGGGGCACAGTCTCTGCTCCAAGAGCAAGGCACCAACACCCCCTAGCTTTGCTGATTTAGTCCTAGACCAAATAATCTGACAGAGAAAATAGGAAGATAAAGAAACTATTTTTAGTGTTTCATCTGGGAGTAGTTAGGCCTACGATTTATTTCCAGGATTCTAAAATTGTTCTAAATTGTAAGATACAGTGCCTCATGGGAGCAGTAGTGGGAACTAAACAAAATAATTCATGCAAAGTAAAAAACTACGCTAAGCAAGTGTTTAAGAAAAGATGCTTCCTAACACAAAAGTGAATTCATTTATTCTACAATATTGACCGTCTAGAGATTGAACACCCTCTAGGTGCTGTTGTGGAAAATAAGATTACAGACCTAAAAGTAAAAATAGAGAAGGCAGATGAGAAACCCACCCCACCCTGCCCCACAGGCACCCCCAAATGTCATATGTCACTAGGCAATTGCTACAAACCAGTTCCTTCACATATTAACATTCTAGGCTTTCTAAATATATGATGCCCCATTCCTAAGATTCTGTGATTCTGTCCTTTTTCAGTTAGCTGTGGGAGACTTTTGGGGCACTTGGGCAATCACCTTCAAGATCAGTTTAGGTTGAAGCTGGCTTCACCCAGTGCTCAGATCCATAGATGCTGTTAGACTAGAGGGGTTTGCAAATGTACAGTGAAAGAAAACTTGGAGCCCAAAGCTAGCAAACTTCCGTGTGAGACTATTTTAAGAGGGTGGCAATTTACATTAAGACTACATTTCTGAGCCATTGGGGGAAAAGTAATTTTCTCATCCCTGTCCTTGGACCGAGTTAATATTAATAAGGCAGGAGGACACCTACACACTGATGGTGATCTTACCTTCAGTGTACTTGCACTCCTTCTGTCTACTGTATCCTCCCAGTTGTACCCTCCTCCTGTCCCCAGCTGATTAGCCGTCTCCTTCAAACTCAGTGAATGGTGTCGTAGGGTCTTAGATACTAGCTGGTCCATGATGTGCATGGAAAGAAGCGTTTCAGTTGACCTCCCAGGTCCACACTAGAAAAGGCTGCCTTTGGACCAGATCTGTGTCTGTGCCTAGAACTGTAGGGTCCCATAACCCAAATCATAACAGCTTTGTGTGTAGCAAACGGTGTATAGATGATTTGGGATGGTGCATATCTTTAAGGGTCTGACCTGAATGGTACAATTATTATAAACTTCAGAAGACAACTTCTGAGAATGGCTGCATCATTTAGAGAGGGAAAATAGCACTTTGTGAATTCCCTCTCAGTGTCATTTGTGACAATTCTCATTCAATGATTGTATCAACCAACAACCAATGGCATCATCTTTATTTTTTAAAATGCTAAAAGAGATTCATATAAAGCCAATTACTTGCTGAAAATTCTCTACTTATCAATAGGGAGCAAGTATTTGGATCCAGATCTGATGGATTGCAAACCCTAAATTCTTTCAGCGTACCACACCGCATCCTGTAAGGGCGCAGTGCAATTTCTTAGATGTCTATTTTTTAAATCACATAAAAATTAATAGCACAAAACAAGACTAGATGAAGAGGTAGCAACATTTAACTCATGGTGAATGGGTGTGGGAGAGACAGACCAGTTCACTGAAGCTTGTCTAAAACTCCTAGCTGCCTGCTGTTCTCACACAGCCGCCAAGCTAAACAGAGGACTTGTCTACCGCTCAGCACCAAACTAAAAGATTTGCCTCGAACTCAGTCTCTATTTTTCAAATGGTCAATCATTTCAGCAGTTCCTGCAGTATCAGCAGGTCCAGTTTCGCCAACTCTCTTGCTCTTTTTCCTTTTTTCTTTTTTTCTTTCTCCTGTCTTTTTTTAAAAATGGTGACAACTAATTAAGACTAGAATGACTGGTTTGGAACCAGATGTAAACGTTCCCATATTGGGTGTCCCCCAAATTTACTGTGTTTCTTAGATTTATTTCTAAGCTAAATTTAAGACAATTTTCATGTATTTTGGTGAGAGTCAAGTTCTCTCTTTTTCCATCCTTCTGGCTCCCTGCGTTGTCCTCATTCTTCCATGTTTATCTACTAGTAGAAAATTATATAAGCTGCATAAGCACAAGGAAATAAAAAATATAAATACAACCATCCTTACCAAACCACTGTCAAAGAGTGGTTTTTATCCACCCTTTAGGTACCAGCACATTACGTCCAATCTCCTTTCTGTGTTCCTTTTAAATGACATGTTCACCTGGAAACATTTCAACATAAATAAAATAGGAATTCATAATTATAAGTGTGAAAGCAGTGAGTTTTAAAGCAACAATTAGAGAAATTTCAGAACCACCTGATATAATCGAGTGGTGTAACACACCAAGAAATGGTGAGGCACCTGGGAGAGCTCCCTCTAGCCTGAGTGACATTTGCCCCCACTACAAGGAGTGCAGTCTGACTAAACATTTCAGTCTAATATTTAGATGCTTGTTTAGAATATGGTTTGTATTGTTATAAAGATGTAAATGAGCCTAAACCTTGGCATCTCACCTGCAAACAAGCCCTAAGGCATAACTGCATTGCTCGTGATGGACATT
This sequence comes from Hystrix cristata, assembly GCA_004026905.1. NCBI lineage: Eukaryota > Metazoa > Chordata > Mammalia > Rodentia > Hystricidae > Hystrix > Hystrix cristata. Next base: position 8,385 of record PVJO010013465.1, read on the forward strand.
TAAAAACCAATCAGGCAAATTCTGAAAAGAAATCATCAGAATTTCTCCCCAAAGAAAAGGAGAGATATCTTGCATAAAGATAATAATAATGAAAAAATAAAAATATACTCAAACAAGCAAGTGAAATTTGCTTGAAACTTCCCTCAAGGTCAGTTTGCAGAAATGCCATAGAATATGGAGTTCAGGCATTAGTAGAACGAAGCCCTGCAATTTAGATATGGCTAAATCAGTTCTGGATTTAAGCAGCAGCAGCCAAGCTGAAAAAGGTACCCTTATTGACACAGTCATAGCATGCATATTAATGTTCTCAAAAGATACACTTGAGGAATTCCGCACAGACCAGGCTAACCTATGGCAAGCTTCAGTACCAAAAGCTCAAATCCAGGTTGTCGAGAGCCCCGAATCCTTCAGCAAAGTTGTATCACTTCCTGAAAACAGCTACCCTAAAGGAGTTTGCCCTTGCTCTTCTCTTGGTGAATCTCACAGGTGGGAAAAATGGTGAGAATGATAATTAGTAAAAATTTATACTTTGAATACTGATATTTTTAGCAAAATGTGATATGAAATAGAAAGCCACTTGTTCCACCAAGCTGAAGAGATATGCTTCTGTGAGCTTTCAAACTTAAGGCTGAACTGTATTTTTATCCATCAAAAAAAAGAAAAGAAAAATCACAATAAAGAGGAAAATATTTGGATAGGATAATTGTTTTCATGTTGATGGCATATTTAATGGATACATTTTTCAATCTTGACCTTTTTAACCCACACTAAAGATAAAATCGTGATTATTTTTATAACAAACTGCAAGGTCTTGAGAATAAACATGAAATTTGAGAGACAGACATAGAGAGTTGACGGTAGAACCATGAGTTGTTTAAGACCTCGGATTATGTTCATATAGTGAATGATTACAGTATAGGTAACAAAACACAGAATATCATCTGTCTTGCCACTTAGTGCATATTGCCCTGAAATAGTCAGAATGAACAACTGGTATATCCATCAGAATCCCTTTCAGACATCCGTAATTCACAGCAACTTAATTAGTCAGAAATAAATTTGATACCTATCAAATGTTCACCAACAGTGGTCTGTAAATTTTGCCCAATACCATCCATTTTTCGCATTCTAGAGAGCTCTCTGTTACCATTTATATTTACATTTTTCTGAGCCCAGATTTTTAAAATATTGTCACGCTAAGCTGAAGAATCTTCCATAGAGTGCCTAGCTTCTTTAATTCAGGAGAAATTTCTGAAATTAATCCTCATGGATATTATTTTGCAAATAATCCAGTGTTATGGTTTCTATCTAGATGTCCACCCCAAGCCTTACATTCTAATATGCAGGGCTTTTGGAAGGTGAGGGAATCATGAGGACACTATAGCTAATGTGATGTAGGACATGGAGTCAGGTTGGAAGAGGTAGGTGGGCACTGGGGGCGTGACCTGGATGGTGTATCTCCCTTCCTGTCTTGTTCTTCTCACTCTGCTTCCTGGCTACCATGATAGGTGGGCTTTCCTCCAAGGCAGGCCCTTCCCCCACACCCCTTCTGCTCTGGAGCTGCTCACATTGGACTGAAACATCCAAAAGACATGAGCCAAAACAAACTTCTCCTTCTGCAATTGGTTGGTGTTAGGTACTGAGTCTTAGTACTGAGAAAATGACTGAGACACCCAGTGAGGTAGTAGCACATATTTTCTTTTTTTCTATATGCTAATTTGTTGTGTTATTTTTACATTACTACAAACAGAGATATAGATAGAGTTACTGACAAATTTTTCATAAATGTTTTGTATAGAACACTTGATCATTTTTTGGATGCTTAAACTAGATATTTATTTGCTCACAAAGTGATTGGAACATTCATATTCCCATTTTGCTCACAAAAGAATATGATCATTTACCCACCTCCATGTAAGTGAATGCCTTTGTTTTACTAAACTCTATTATGCAGCACTATAATTTTTTTAAAATATTTAATGATTGACAGATCAAAAATGAATGTCACCAAAGTGAGTTTCCTCTGACTATGAGGGCATCATTTCCAGTAGTCACAGAAGGTTCAACTGCCCCCTGCAACTCTTCTCCCTACTCAGGCTGGTTCCATGCCTCATCCTTCAAGGGTCAGTTTTTCTTCAAGCTGCAGGGCAGAGAGAGGCGAGGCCCTCCCTTCATCACTGGTCTTCCCCCTCCCTGTAACTTGTAGGCCAGTAAGTCTCAGACAATTAAACTGCCAATCTCAGAAGTCTTAATGTGAGTCTTAATCTGATGAACCCTTTGGCAGAAAAATTATGGAAACATACAAAACATGAGCTTTTAAAAAAATGTCTGAACAAACTATTTTATACTGTTGTCCCTACTCCAAGAAAAGTACGTCTATTGTCAATACATTTAATTTATTCAAGTATCAGCAAGTATATCAACATAATTGTTACGGTTTGGATCGAAAACATCCTCCAAAAGCCTCATGTGTTTGGAAGGTTTGGATCACGGGGGCACTATGCTCATCGGTGGATTCATGCATTGATGAGTACAGTAACCAAATGTGCTGCTAGGAGATGGGGCCTGGTTGGTGGTGGGTCACCAGGGGCATGAGCTGGAAGGCTATATTCTTGTCCCTGGATCCTCTCTTCTCTCCTGCTTCATGTTTGCCATGGGGTGGAACATCCTTCCTCTACCAGACCCTTCCACCATGCTGTTTGTGCCTTGGAGCCCGTCGGCTGAAACTGTGACCCGAAATAAACGTTTCCTCCCTCAAGTTGTGGCTGTCAGGCATTGCATCTCAATGATGAGAAAGTGATGAAGACTATAATCCAGGCATTCAGTTAATCATGCAACAAATACATATCGATTACTTATAATATGCCAGGCTAACCCTACACTGGGAATAGAGCAATGAACAATTGGTCCATCCCAGTGTGGAAGATGAACAAACAAAATAAGTGTATTATAGGAAAAAAAATGCAGAAAGTGGGATTAAAAAGTGACCCTTGAGACTATGTGAAAGGGCCTGAAGAGTCCTCACTAGATGGTGACACGGGATATTGTCCTGAAGGAATGAGGGAATGAAACACAGGAAAAAATAGTGGGAAGTGCATTTCAAATGAAATGCGAGAAGAGTTTCCAGGGCATGTGGAAAATGAGACAGGGCTGCAGTCACAGGATGGGTAAGCAGGTAGGCGTGAAAAGGGCTCTTCCAGAAAGGCTACTGTGGACATACTATCATCTTCCCAGTGACTGTGAAATACCACGTCACGAACTCAAGTTTGTTTGAATTTATTGTTTGATCTCCAGATCTAAGTTTAGGTAATGTGGGCCTTGCCGTCGCGGGGTTGTAAAGGTGCTCATAGGGTAAACTGGGCAAAAGACAGACTATAAGTTACTGTAAATGTCTAGTTCACCCCTCAGCACGTGGTAAGTTTTCTGTCACCATGCGCTGGCAAATACTTAGGTAAAGGGAGTCTGGTTTTATAAGAAAAGTAGTGAAAAAAAACTAGCTCATTACAGCTTTCCAGCCATGGAAGTTTCACATTGTTTGAAAGATCCTGGGAGCATTTCAAATTATGTGCAAAACAAAGTCATCTGTCCTCATATGCAAGGTCACAATCCTACTGACTCCAAGAACGAAAAAAAAAAAAAAAAAAGCAGCGGAGGCATAAAGTCTCCTGAGAAGACCAGAGGCCCAGGAACAATATCTGTCACTTTGCTGGTGACATTGATGCTACTCTCTTAGAACTCTCACATTTGTGGACGGTGCAGCCATCATGAGGCTTGTGGCATGTGCCCTTCAAACAGGTGACTTCAGCCATTCAGCCACCACCTTCTCAGCTAGTCAGGTGAAGGAAAGCAAGCGGAGAAGCTGTGATGGACTGGTTCCTTAAACACCCAGAAAACTTGTTAGGACAGTTTCACCACAGAAAGACCAATTGTCCACCCTCAGTTCTAGCACACTTACTTCAGATTCCATAGCACATTTCATATATTTTCCACTGAATATGCTCTATTAAGACAAGACAGTAGCTATAAAACATCTAGCAATTATGATAATGTTCAAGTTAATAATAATGAATAAAATAACATTAATACAGCCTTAGTAGTTAGTTACCCCAAATCTATAAATTCATGTTAAATTTACTAATCCTACTTCCATTAGGGGGGGAGAGAGAGAGAGAGAGAGAGAATAGAATGAATACACCACACAGGGTACCTGGCAGTATATAAAATTCAAGCAGTTCCTTCTATTCCTGAAACTTTATGATTCCGTGCATGCCTGGAAGCATGCTATTCCATTCATTTCACAAAATTAAATGTAATGCCACCCCATATTATGAACTTGCATTACTTCGTGTAAAAATTACATTCCTGAAATGTCTTGTGTAAATTTAATTTTGGGAAAGTGAATTACATTTTAGATATGGCAGGCTTACTGGCTATTTAAAAACATACTGTAATTAATCCCTTAAATAATGCCTTTTTTTAAAAAGTAAATAAGGATTTTTTTCAAGTAAGGCATCTTTATATAGCTATGTGAGCCGTAATAAAACTCATATTCATGGATGAATTGTGGATTTGCTCTCTTTGCTTTTAAATGATGAGAGGAGTAACAGTGGTGGCCACAGTGACAGTAGTAATAATCAGAGTGCTTGTGGAAGGAGAAGGAGGAGGAGCAGTACTAAGCTAATGAACTTAGAGGTCACACTGCTAGTAAGTCATAGGAGTGATTCTTGACCTCGGTCTATTTCTGCAGCCCGCCCTATCAACACAATTGGGTGCACTGAAAGGACAGATCCCAAAACTTCGCCGAGCTGATTTTCTCTCTACTAATTCACCTGGTAGATTATCTGTGTCAAAGGCTGGTAGAGATCAGTTTATTGGCAAATAGATCTACTTCCAAGTAAGGTACCTCTACCTAAAAATCATAAAAGATAATTAACCCACACATTGTGCAGCATATTTACAAATGAATAAATTTCCATGCATCTAAGGAAATACAAATACCTATCAAGGTATCAAGTGATTAAAAACTTCCACTGGCATTGTTTTCACTAGGGACTCCTCTGATAGAGAAACTGTGATAGGGAAGGGGTTATTTCTAAGACTGGACATAATTACTAAAGAAAAAATGATCCTAGACTGTCACCAAGTCACATAATTTTTCAGGGACCCTTGCTTTTCCCTAACACTTTCTTGGAGTTTCTGCACAAGTTTCCAAATCCTAGATTCTACTGGGTTGAAGGAGGTTGATTGAGGGAGACCTCTTTTGCATGGCATCCTGCGCTCTCCTCCATCATTCTGTGTGACCACCAGTTGGAGTGAGAGCCTTCTTCCCAAGCAGCTGCGCCAGGGCACCAGGCTATTCCTGCCCTGAGAGGGGCCTCTCTGAAGCCGAGATGGAGGAAAACGGCTGCTGCCAGAAGCAGTGTGAGCTCACCAGCTGGTTAGTCCTGCCCAGAAGCAGCACTCAAAGGATGAAATTATTCCCGCAGTAAAAATTTTCCCTCGATTCATAGACCAGCTTCCAAAATTCAGTGGTAGCACTTATGGGAGGCTAGACAATGGCTCCCAAAAATACCGAATCCCAATCTCTCCAACCTGTAAATGACTGTATTTAGAAAAGTGTCCTCGCAGGTGTGATTAAATGAAGGTTCATAGCATGATATGATGTGAATCGTCTCAGGGATCCTTCACGCAATCACATCTGTTCTTACAAGAAGGTGACATCGGGAGATCAAGCACACAGAAAACATGATGTGAAGGTGGAAACAGACTTTGGAGTGATGTAACCGTAAGCCAAGGAATTCCTGTCACTACCAGAAGCTGGAAGAGTCAAGGAGTTCTCCTCCAAAGCCTCCAGAAGGAGATGGCCCTGCTGACACCTGTTGTGATGGTTACTCTTGTGTGTCAACTTCATTGGCCTGAGACATTCCCAGGAGATTGGAGAAGCACTTTCGTGCGTGTCTCAGTGGGCCACGATAGCATGGCCTCTGGTCCCCGGTCCCTTCCTTTCTACCCCTTCCCTTGTGCTTTGCTTCCTGGCTGTCATGAGATGGCAAGTTTTCTATGCCTTTCTGCCATGATGGTAGAGCCGGCCGACCATGCTCTAAAACCTCTAAAACCATGAGCTAAAATACACCTTTCTTCGTTTAAATTGTGGATGTTATATGTTTTGTCCCAGCATGAAAAGCTGATTATACATCTTAATTGCAGACTTAAAGTCTCTAGAAACTGTGAGAGGGTGAGTCTTTGTTTTTTTAAGCCACCAAGGTTTTAGCAATTTACTGTAGTAGATATAGAAACTGAATACAGTGCTACATGGTTAAAGTATAATTTCCTCTATGTATGCAAACCACATTAAAACATGCAATATTCTTCTTGTGTTACAAAACTATTTAAGGTGAAATTCATTAAAGAAAAATGTTTCTTGTGGTTTGTATTGGCGTTTTTTTTACTTATTTTATTTCTGGATGTCAAGGAGCAAGTGCGCAGAATCTTTGGTTAAGGTGATCCGCAGAGTGAGAGACAGAAGGTCCCCAGTGCGGGTGTCTGGAGGGACCCCCACGAACTTAAATCAACAACATTGTTCACAGTGCAGAGCTACTGATGATTCATTTGTCATAAGGACATTCTTTTCTTCTTGGAGCACAATGCCCATGTTTTCCATATTCAGACCATGAAAGCTCTCTCCTAAGATCTTACCTAGTGTTAGGACCCAATGCCAACTAGCAGATTCTGATCTCTGGGCATCTTTCACTGGAGGGAGATTTCTGAATAACATCCAGGAGGGGCTTACTGCTGTGAAGTGAGGGCAGGATGCTGTATTATATTTGCTGAGTGAGCTGGATTACTAGATATATACTAATGTACTATATCAGGGAACATAATGGGTATCTTGAGCAATATAATAGGATGTACCTGTAACTGTTGTTTATTATGTCCTTGTAACTTGAATTTTATCTTAAATCATTTGATGTCCCTTCAGGAAAAATGACCCCAGGACTTTATGCCCCTCTTTCATTTTCACAACTCCTAGCCATAAAGAAGAAAAAAAATTAAACACAAACTAGACTTTCACATTTAGGTTTGAGTTGATATGTCTTCAACTTATCCATCACCATCTAAAACCCATCAATGATATAATTTATCACTGAGTTAAGCAATTTGGGCCCAAAAGCCCATTTTTAAAAGCCCAGTGCTCCATGGCCTGAAACAGGCTTAATAAATATGGTGCACACAAGTGAATGAAAGAATGAGTTCTTGAAAAATCTCCATGGAAGGTTCTCTGCATGTGTTTGTATGAGGAGTGCCAACAGCGGCACCTGAGAAGTTGCTTTAAAATTATAAAACCAATACACAATGGGTGAGATCCTTCCTGTATGTGAAGAAGTTTCCTTAGAAACCAAACATCTCCCCCAGGAGAAATAAAGACAGAAAGGAAGAATATGGAAGTCAAATAATTCATCATGTTAATATCTTCAAAAGACCACTTCAATCTGAGGAACTATATATGGGCATATGATATGGGAAAAAGGAAAATGAAGAAAATCATCCTGAAACATAGGAAAATGGAAAATCAAATTAAAGTGGCATAGATTGGCAAGTGATGTTTTTATGACAAGTAGGTAAAGAGCCATCCTCAGAGTTTTGACATCCATGCCCAGGAGGCCTCAACCTTCTCATAGAAAGAGGCAGCCATCCTGGTGCAGGTCAAGGTTTCAGAGATAAAACTAATGTTCCCCAGCTCGGTTTTGTGTGCATGCCTGTAATCCAAGCACTCTGGGAGGCTAAGGCAGGAGGAACACAATTTCAAGCCCAGTCCAGGCAACTTTGCAACTTAGCAAAACCCTGTCTAGAAATTAAAAAAAAAAAAAAATTTAAAGGGGCTGGGGATATTACTCAGTGTGAAAGAAAGAAAGAGAGAGAGAAGGAAAGAAAAGAAGAAGGAAAGAAAAAAAGAAAACTAACGTTCATCTCCCATCAGGGAGCAAGAGACTACCTGGTGACTACACATTGTCTATCCATGCAGTTTGTCCTACAGAAAGAGAATATAGTGTTAGACTGATATGAATGTTCTGTGAGGTAATTGAGTATTTCATGATACATTGCTGAATTTGCATATGAGACCCAAGTGAGTCTGTTGGAGCACAGTGGCTCTGTCTCCTTGGGTATAATCAGTGACAATCACTAATTACAGTGATGTCAAAAATTGTACTACTGGCATGAACATTCAGTAAACATTCTAAGTGCTATCTCTTTAGGGTGGATTTATATTTTATAGACAGGAGACGAGAAAAGGATTCCTAATCTTCCAAGTTGCTTTGGGTAGGTTTATGAGCATGTACACGTGCATGTTTGTTTATGTGCTTTTGTGTGTGCATATGCATGTGTGTGTTCATGTGCGTGTATGTGTGTTTGGAAGCAAAGAACAGAAGGAGGAAACCCTTAAACTAGAGGTTCAAAGGACAAGCAGAGCAGTTGAGGATTTAGCTCAGTGGTAGAACTCTTGCCTAGTAAGCACAAGGCCCTAAGTTCCATCCCCAGCACCCCCCAAAAAATATTAGCAGACGGTAAGGTCTCCAACAGAGGTATTAAGTGTATATATTGAACAAATATACAAGTGAAAAAAACATCTCTTATGTAAAAGGAATTCTGATCTCAGTTTGTCAGTTAGTTATTCCATTCCCTGGAATAGTTCAGTGATTTATAACTGAATTGGAAATGTTTTCTGTAACATAATTGGAACATTTTTGATCTGTGTGACTTCGATAGCAGTTTATAGATTATAGTTGACCTTTCAATCTTCCTTCAGATGGAAATAACAATAACCATAGCACTTGATGCTTCAAAAATGCTCTTATCTGTCTTGCTTGATCTTCACATCACCTTGTGAAGCAAAGTTACCTCTGTCAGCAAAGAAAAGGACAGAATGGTGTATGCCAAGGTCCCAGAGCAAAGATGGGCCGCAGCTCAAGTCTCCAGATTCCTGAATCACCAGTCCTGCCTGCAGGACAAGTTAAATGCCATAGGCCCATCATCCCACACCTGCCTTGGCTACACCACCCTTGTTCCGCCCTTTGCTGCCTCTCATGTGGGTAGAGCAGAGGGCATTTGCAGGTTGACAGGAGCATTCTCAGGACTGCCATCCTGGCACTGTCTGGGCCCTAGAGAGGCTGTCCACCAAGGGGGTTGGGAGCAGAGCTCAGTCAGGCTGCGGCCAAGCTGTCTCTAGGGCCGGTGCCTGTGTGCTGAGAGCCAGCAGCAAAGAGGAAACGCTTTCCATAGCAAAGAGATGATGGGAAGAGAGCAGAGGCAGGGCAGCCCATGAGGAACAAGAAGGCCCTGTGTGGACATCAGGCACTCCAGGGATTTCCTCTGCATTCGAGGTATAGGACGTTGGGAAAGACCCTGCTCTGTGCCTCAGTGGTCAGTCCAGACCATTCTAGAGACTACAAGGATGGTAAAGAGAGAAAGGGGAAGGGAAGGTAGAGGAGAGGAGGAAGACCGGGTTGTCCCACTCTTGAGCCTGGCTGCATGCAGATCTGGAGCAGGGGTTGCCTCTCTTTGTACCCAGTCATCCCTGACCTGAGCAGCTGCCTTCTCCTCCAAGGCAGCCCCTTCCCAGTAGGGCAGCCCAGACTGTCCCCCCTGCCCAGTTCTTGAGGGTAGGCAGCTGCCCCAGGGAATCCCTCCTATGGAAAAGAGCTGACATGAATGGAATCAACCTGAACCTCCAACATTTGCCCATCTGTGACCAGAAGACAGTCACAAGGTGACTTTCAGTCTGGAGCCAGGCTGTGGAGGTAGGAGACACCAAACTCAGACAGCAATATGCTCTGAAGGTGGGCCTTGGTTCTATTCAAGCACCCCTTGGATCAGGGGTAAACCTGGGAGAATCATGGGGTCTGTGGCTTTGCAGATCAGAGTTGGGTGTCTTCCCCTACATTTAAATGAAGGCTGCCTCCTGGATGGGATCATAGTTCCACTCAGCACAGGGACAGCACCCTCACGGGGCGTCTTCTGCAGCCCCGGAGCTCTCACTGTGTTCATCCAGCCGGGGTTTTGAAAAGCTTCCCAACCCCGGACTTCTGTGTCAGTGTCAGTGCTGCATCACTGTGACTCCCGAGTGGCCTAAATGCAGTGCGCCTGCCCAAAGCTCCACTGTTTCTCTGCAAGCTCCAATCTGTTGCATAGTGCATGGCCCAGGCCTGAGAAAGCTCTGTAGCTGGAAAGGAGAAGGACAAGAAGGAGCAGGAGAGGGCAAGCGAGGAAGAGCTGACCTTCAAAGGGTGAAACTGGCCTAGAGGCAAGAAAGTACGAACTGGGCTGGGTTTGGGGAAAGTGTCATGCAGGAGACACTACAAGAGCCATAAGGCATGCAAGATTCAAAAGGGACTGATGGGGGCATCTAAAGAGAAATTCTGGGCTGTAAACTGAATGTCCCACAATATCATTGACGTGAACAGATGAGAGGCTGAATTTTTCATCTGCTTCCTCTTGTGGTGGAGCTTGGGAATCTGAGCAGACCTGGTCCATATGGTACATTCCCTAGAGCTTAGGAGGTCACATCTATTGCACATGGAATTGTCCTGAGGAAGTCCAGAGAGTAGAAACCATCTGACTGTGGTCACCCAGGGCACCATGGTTCCATGCTGCCGCCCCTCCCCAAAAGTTGCCAGTTGACAAACATAACCTTCAAGAAAGGAAGAAGGCAGACAACACACTGGGAAGGTGACCAGCACCAGAATCGTGCACGTGTTGGAATCCTCAGGATGGTTTCACAGAACAGAGTCTTGGCAGGAACTCACTGCATATTACCAAGCATCTCGCCCTGGCCTCTCCACAAAGTTCTCAGCAGAAGAAGGGGTATGAAAGGTGTCTGGGAAGAAGCTGAGGCTGGGGTTGAAGTCAGAAGCTAGAAAGTACGGCCAGCCCGCACATTGCAAAGCAGATGTCATCCAAGAGCAGAAACATTACACTTTCTCCCTCCGCTCTGCCATGTGAAGAAGCTATAGTTGTAGGGACTGGGTTGCCCCAATTAAAAGTCAGCACATACAATCTGACAAAGGAAACATATTTTGAAACATAGACTTCCCTGAAAATCTACATGCTTTCTGGAAAGACCCAACTTCAGGGACATGTGACCCACCCAGTCACACAGCAACTTGAGTTCAGGAAGACCTAGGTTTGGTTTAATGCTCTGCTGTCATCTTCAAATTATTAGTAGCTTCCAAACAAGAGGCCTCACATTTTCATATTTCCCATGAGTCTTGCAGATTTTCTAGCCAGTGCTGTTTCTAAATAAGATTACTTGATTAATTGTCTGACATGAATATCACTTTTACTTACATTAGTTTTTTCTTTTTCTTTCATAAGCTAAATCATAAACCTAAGGGTCTATCTGGTACTACTTACCACCCCTGTTATTTGCCTTGATCAGGGCTAGGCACGCAGTTGGTGCCCAATATGGTGCCTACATTCTTAGATTGTTCTTACATGGGTCTGTTTGTCCATTAATTCAGTCAACAAATATTTATAGTATGAAAAAAATCTTGGTCAAGCTGATTATTATAAGATGACCCACAAAATCCTTTAAATTAGAAGGCTGCAGTAATGGCTCTCAGCAGGAGGCTGTCACCAGGGTCAGGCCAGATTTTCAACCTCATTCCCGTGAGTAAAATGATGGCCTCGACAGGAACTGACCACACTTTAAAGAGGAAAAGCAGATGATATGTACATGCACATGTCATAGCAGGCTGCCACAGGGCTTTTTCCCATTATCTGCTCTCCCGGGAGCCCTGTTCGGGGCCAGGAATATTAATGCTTGGCTGCTTCCTATTTCTCTCTTGACAGGAGTGAGTAATGCCGAGGCGCGGCAGCCAGGAAAGTCTCCCCACTTCAGTGCGAACTGGGTCGTGGGCAATGCGGACCTGGAGATTATTAATGCCACAACCGGGAAGAGGAGCTGTGGGGGTTCATCCAGGCTCTGCAAGCACGTGTTCTCTGCCCGGTGGGCACAGCTGTACGGAAGGGTAGGTGGCACCTGTCCCCCATGGGGCAAAGCTGGCTGTACCTGAACTCAGACTCCAGTCCTCAGCAAGCTCAGGGGCAGAGGCCATCATTTGGTCTGTGATGAGGGTGCTGCAGGCTGCAAAATCTAATTCCCATTGTGTCTCCTGCCCGCCACTGACTGCCCAGCCAATAGCATTTCCCCTATAAATTGAAGACGCTGCTACCCTACTGCTGGGTTCCCGAAGCCTCAGCATTAGTTTGGGAAGTGTGGCTCTAAGAAGTCAAGTAGAAAAGAAGATTCCTGGGGAACACCTAACGTGCCAAACACTCTACACAGTGTATCAGTAGAAAGGCACATGCAAGGTTTTAAGATCAATGTTATGCCCAGTTCAGATATAAGGACACTAAGGCTTTGAAAACTTAGATAATTTTGCCCCAATTTTACAGGCCGTGAATGTCAGGGTTAGAATCTCCTCACTTCAACCCTGAAACTTTCCCATTTCCACCACAGCAATGATTTGGAATCTACTTTCTTCTCCATAAGCAGGGATAGTAGTTACATTTCTGGGGTTTAAGTTGAGATACACATTTTCATTTGTTTCCAAAGCATAAAAGACCTTAACCAAAAAAAAAAAAAAAGAAAAGAAAAGAAACAGCTGAAAAAAGTGAACAGGTGAAAAACATTTTGCTCATTTTTCTATACTTTTTTTTTAACCAGCTGATGACTCCCAATAGAAGTAACAGTTTTGTTAATGTTTAAACAGTCCTGTCCATGTAGAAGACACTGAAAATTGCACAGATAGCTCTAAGCTTCTGCCTCTGCCACAGCCTTTGCACGTGGGCATCAGTCTGTGGCCAGTCATCCTACAGCCTCCTGCCTGCCTGTTCTGGGCCCTTGCCTATGTCCCTCGTCTTCTCAAGACTTGGCAAGGTCAAGGGAGCTTTGATTTTGTCTTGTTCAACAAAAGGACGTTCGTCTGTTCTTCATGCTCAAGGTCTCCCCAGAAGTCCCTTCCTTCAGAGCTGCCCACCATGGGCCCCTTCCCCACTGAGGGAATTGAAGCCATATTTGATCCTGCTTTATGTTGGTTCCAGATTTTGCCTGTTATAACTCAAAAGCCTGGTGGAGAATACATCTTATTTTTTATTGTCCTCCTGATTCACTAAAAAATATACCTAAAAACTTCCTCTTTCCTGCATGTCATGCATGATGTTATGTTAGTACCCACCACCATCCTTTCCTCACCACCCACTTCAAGCCATGATCCTCCTCTAGAAAGGAAAAAAATCAGTCATCTGTTCATTAGTCTTTCCCACTTCTGATGAAGCAACATTTGCTCTGAGCCCCTCAGACATGGCTTCTCCTCTACTCGGCCACCTTAGAATCCTCGAGAGATTCCCTTAGTAACTGGGTTTTCCACAGAACCACAAAGACAGAACTTGGTAGCTATTGCTACAGTTGCTCTTTATAATGTTGCTTTTCTGTTTTAAAGAAAAAGAGAAAAAGCAAAGGCTGAGCCCAAGAGCTGATGTTCTGTATGTAAAACACCTCTGGTGGAGGCTCCTATTTCTGCTAGTGGTTGATTTCCACTCTCTATCCTTCCTGTCCACAGCTGAGCACACGGATACCAATCCACGGAGACACGCCATCCATGTACTGTGAGGCCAAGCTGGGGGCTCACACCTACCAGTCTGTTAAACAGCAGCTGTTCAAGGCTTTTCAGAAAGCTGGCCTGGGCACCTGGGTGAGGAAACCACCAGAGCAAGATCAGTTTCTACTAACTCTCTAAGTCATTAGACTCCTTTGCTATTAGACCGCAGTGAGACACCTGGGGAGGACAGAGTCATGTGTGTGGAGCAACATAGCGTGGCCATTGGTTCTCAGCACTCATTTTCCTTCGGTGTTCCAGAAACACACAGTTCTGTGTTTGGATGAGCAACTAGATTTGCATTCAGGACATGCTGCTTTTCCCCAAGTTGCTAGTCCCAAGAAGCCTGTCCACCATACCTAGAGGTGCAAGTGTCATTGTATTAGCTCCATCTCTTCTTGGTGGCCTCAAAGGAAAAGCTTCTATACTGGTTAGGGGAGCTGAGTTGCAGCCTCGACCAGTGGTACTGAAGTGTGGCCAGTGAGACATGGCCCCCATACACCATCCCCTGGCTTCCCTCCCCTATCACCAGCCTCTCTCATGATGCACTGGGGTCTCACTAGCACAAGTTTATGTGACACCTGAAGATAAGCCACAAGTGAAAAGAAAAGCCATTGGCTCCCCTCAAAGAAACCAACAGGAATGCTCTACTATTTTCATTATTCATTTAGATGTCTTACTCATCTTCTTTCAAAGAGGATTTGAGATGTACAACACTAAACTAAAGTTTACTAAAACAATTAAACATAAGACCAGAGAAATGAAAATCATTCTTGCAACACAAAGGAATAGTTACCCAAGGCACCAATGAGTTACAATCTTTGATTTAAGAAAACTATTTCTAAACATCCTACTAACTGAGTGTTGCAAACCAACTACAATGCTTCATTTCTGTTCAGTCAACCACAATGCTTCGTTTCTTTTGGTAGATAATGATAGACACTGAAGTTTGAATGACATAAGGTTTAGCCACCACCCTACAACCTCCCTACCAAGTAACAAGGAAACTGAGTCTTACAACAAATTCTGACTCTTTAATTACATTTTTATTAGAAAGCAAGCACCAAAAAAAAAAAAATGACCTTTAGGTTTGAGGTTTTATTTTAGGTTTTCTAATTACCATCTTGCATAACTAAAAGAACTAACTTACAAAATGCAATAGGCAGAATTCTGACACCTTTAGAACAGGCCAAGTTCACAGCTGGATACAGGACCTTTAGAATTTAGTCCAGAGCACTATTCCTGAGAGGAGAGGTGCTAGATTCACACAGGGGAGAGATACACCTTTAGCATATCTTTTTCCAACATGTGTTCCTTGAATTATTTTTGCTTTACCACCGAGAACTCATTTGGAGCATTCATCATGCCAGTTAACAAGTCTTTAATTTTTCCCACTTAAAAAAATTCCCATCTGAAATGCATTCTGCTAAAAACCAAACATGGAAGTAGTCACCTCCAGAGTACAGGCTTCCCGGAGTACAGGCTTCCTGGAGTACAGGCTTAGAATTCCAACTGACCACCCCATAGAAATGCAAGCATTACATCATGCTCTATATAGTCTAGTATAAATTGCAGATATTATAACAATGAGGCAAAAATGAAACAAACTGAGTTGTAGCTATTTGATGCAAGAAAATAAGAAGTAGAGATATTAGTATGAAAATAGAAACTTTTCCTGGAATTTGATATAAGGTCAAATTTACCACTCAAATTCTTTAGAAAAGAAAATGGGCACTGTAGTAGACAACTCCTTTAAGACCAAGTTTTGAAAGCTATGAACATGTTTTGCATAGATGATGACTTATACTAAGATGACTTATACTAAGCTTTCAGAGAAACTGAAGAAAATGAAATCCTACTTCGATGTAAAGACTAAGATCAAAGAGCCAGTTTATATTAGTTTCAGATAGAAATCTTAGCCACAAAACCTTGAGAGCCGATTGTGGCTTAGACACTGACTCAACTAGTAGATATCTAGAGCCCGTCTCTAAAAGTCTAGAGGCACAGTTAGTTCCTGGTTGAAATCTAAGACCTTAACCTCAAATTACTGATATCCTGAGCTGTTGCTTGGAGAATGCTTCACATCATCATTCTCCAAACAATGTTCTTTGTAGAATAAGAAGACCAGCAGCAGCAGGGTCTTAGCCATGGTGGAAAGAGGCAGATGGGACATTTCACAAAAGGGGTCAGTCAGAGCCACTCATATGACCTGACATGGAAAAACAATTACCTTTCCAATAATAAACATCTCTACATGCTTGAATTGAAGCTATTTGGCCGTGACTCAATTTGTCTAGGCATTGGCTCTCCAAAAATAAGCCAGACTTAACTAAAATGTAAATATCTGCTTGTGAGTAAACTCACCCACTGACTCCATTCTAGCCCTTAGCACTAGCATGCAGAGTCACTTAGTAAGTCAATAGGAGATGCCCTGGAAGGAGAGATGCAGGCCTTGCAGAACATTGTAGCAAGAGAAGCGTTTTTCCATGACCATGCAGCCGAAAGTAAGTGTGAGAAACTGGGGCTTTTCCAAGGACATATCTGTCCAAGCAGATGTGAGATGAAAAGGGAACTGGGAAGATGGAGGAAGGGGATCCCAGGACCAGGCAGTGGGAGGAGAAAGAGGACTGAACCAACTTATGGTGAACAGTGTGCTGGAAAGCCAGGGGCCAGGGAAAGGCAATCTTCAAGGAGTGGGGACACTGAACGGGAGTTAAGAGTGGGAATGAAAGGACTTGATGCATTTATTGTCTGAAGCAACCAGGAAGCCAAATCAGGACTGCACACCACGACCAGATCATGCCACATCTGTGCCGCTCCTGACTGAGAGGCCTGACCAGCTTAGAAGTGGCCAGTTACAAGATTCTGGTGCAGTGTCTGATGTACCCCAAAAGGACGGGTCATGTTGTCCCTGAGACAAATGGGCCAGTAGCGGAAGCCTGGGACCATTCTCACTTCAGTGTTCAGAAGAACATCCCGACACTACTTTTAGGTTAGGTTCACTCTGCCTTTTTTGACTGCTTTTTAATCTTAAAAGCACCTTGCATACACCTGCCCAACAGAGATTTCAGTAAGAATCAGGCACAAATAGATAATGTGTAACTTTTAGTGACTCTGAAAAAAAATGTAACTGGGCAAAACAAAATGAAGATAAACCATAAAGTCAAAGAATACCCAGGCACCTAAATTTCCTTCCTATCCCCATCTACCTGATTTGCCTCAAAACTACCACCCCTCCCATAGCCTCATACTACATAACAGCTCAAAGTCATTTGCGTTCAAATTTCCCATATTCTGTATTCATACCTATTTAACCCCACTACTAAAGTCAAAATAAAATCAACATCATGCTTATCTGCTTCCAAAACACACAGTGCTTTCCTACTGGGGAGATAAGCGATTTAAGGATTCCTGCCCGGTTCTTAGTCAAAAAGTTAGTGTCTGATCATTTGTGAGCCTTTTCACAGGACTGAGCCCAGGGGAAAAGACCATGAGGCCATATAGGTTCTGCTCATCCACCTCCCACATAAGGTTGCACAGCAATGTATAATATCAAATTGTTGGATTTAGGGTTTCTTTGGGTTTTGTTTTTGCCAACGAAAGGATTTGTGGGTCTATAACTATTGTTTCCTTTTTTATTCCTGTGATTCTCTTTAATCTGTATATATCTCTCATGTCACTACTGATTTTGTGATGTCTTGTTGTTCCTCAGAAATGTCAAGCCAAGTTGCTTTTCAAACAAACACATAGTTCATATTTTTCCATATAATTTCCTTTTCACAGGAAGCTGTTCTTATCAATAAAGTTAAATTTTTTTTGTTATAGTGTTTACCGTATCTGGAGAGCCATAAGCAGTAAATACATAGTATATCAATGCCCAGAGTAGAATAGTTAGAGTATTTTGATGAAATCCTATTTTTAGATTATAAATTTCAAGATGAGTCTATAGTATCTTGTTTAAAAAAGTTAAAAAGACAATTGAGACTTAAATATAGTAGGCATTTTTAATTTAGGGAAACTTAGATACTCATTTTTTAAGGAGCCATTCTAATGAAATAATCTAATTGGCCAAAAATAAAATAAATATCACTTTCTAATCGTGACCAAAGGGATGTTAGAAAGGAAAAAAAAAAGCCTACCTTTTTATGTACTACCATTTGATAGCTACAGCCACTTCTTTTGGCAGAAGTCTCTCACTTAGCACTCAGTGAAACCTGATGTACCTTTGCTCCATCACCATTCTCTAATACAGCTTTCAGAGTCCACAATCTTGTCCAGGATTAGGAAATCCACTATCCTGCACATTTTACAGAGCTATCCCCACTTTGAGTTTTTGCAGTTTCTGGTTGGAGTGGAGAATTAAAAGTTCTGTGCTACAGGAAAGTTCCGTGAAGGAGCTTCTAGCTGGACAAACCCACTCCACCCGAGGTCTTGCAGGAAGTTTATGCCTGGCACAGGCAGAGCAGAAATAATATGCATGAGGGATAGTGTGGGGGCTAATGGGAACAGGACCACGTGCAGGGGGATGCAGCAATAAGAGAGGTGCTTGTCGCTGTCCGTGGTCCTGACTCATTGTTGACTCTCGGAGCACAGCTGTTTCTGGATACTTAGAGATGTGGGCGCCTCCAAACTTCTCTCACAAATTCCGAATCAAAAAAGTAAAAGATGTCAGGAGGAAGCAGAAACAAAGAGACGATAGATGTAGACTACCAGAGATACAGCCATGGAGAACAATCAGAGCTTTTCCACATGGTTTCTCCCACCCCTCAGCTCTGCTCAGCTCTAGAGAGGTGAGCATCATCACCACTCGTTGCTTATTTTTCCACCAATTCTACCTCTGTGGATTCCTTTCTCACCTTTTCTCTTCCTTGCCTCCCTCTTACCCTTCTTATTGTCTGCTCTTCCTTAGCCCTGAACTTTTGCCCCTTCTGTTTTAATTTCCCAGTATAACAGAGAAGAATGAAGCCTCAGGTGTGTACCTGCCCCTGAGCTGATCTATGCAGCAGATTGGTGCTCAAGGTGAGGATGCCTACTGTGTTCCTGTGACACCTTGACTCCAGGGATTTATGATGGTCTTTTTGGACTCCTGAAATATTTCCATCCAATCTGACCTCGCACCAAAAGGAACACAAATGCTAGAAATTTAGACCAAACAATATCATCCCTGCAAGGGAAGTGTGTGCTGTATCAAACTCTGGTGAAGGAAGTACTTATTTCCCAACTCATCATTTTGAATTCAAAGTTGGAGAGATGAACTATCCTTTAAAAATAAATACAAAATTATCTGGATTCTATTGCCTCTTTTCACAAGGCACTAGATTTCTATAACTCTGCAGTACATGCATAAGTAAAAACAAAATCTTTCCCAGCAGTGCCCAGTTAATTTTCAGCATTTTTTAAGCAAAATGAACTTAATAAATAGTAATTCTTAATTGAAGGTGTGTACATATAAAGCATGATTGAATGGCAATATTGTACCAATGGATGTACATTTGTAATATTTGTAAAAAAAAAAAAACCTTAAAATATGAATTTACATATGTTAATTTGCTTCTAACTTCTGTAAATTGCACTTCAGTGATATCTGATAAGTGAATGTTTCTGTTAAGTGAATAAAACAATCAAGTAAAATTGTTCTTTCCTGGATTGTTGAGCCTATTTGATTGAATAGAATTCTAGATGTCTCTGGAATCCCACAATGGATAGATTAGTCAGAGCTGGAGAAGGGCCTACTCAGTCCAGAGAAATGGCATATTCAGCTCTAAAACCTTTATATCTGTCATAGTTATGTTAATTAATGAGAGGTGCCAGAACAAAAGTTACTAGCCCAGATGTTACCCTTATCAATTTAATGCAAATGAAATAGTTAAAATATCATAGAACTAGGAATACAAAGACTTGCCTTCTATCCTTGAATCAACATCTCAACAACTGTATGAAATGAAGCATTTTGTGCATGACTTTGCACCTCCATTTCCTGTCAAGTGTGGGAAACAAGACATTCTACAACTTCCTGGGATTGTCACAGGAAATCCATGAAGTCAGAAAGTTACAAAGCTTTGAAAAGTTAAAGCATTTTAAATATTTAATATGTTCTGAGTTTCCCACCAAAATTTGCCATCTATAACATGTGGAGTACAAGTGTAGGTGACAATTTTCATGTCGAACACTAAGCCAGATGGGTATTGAGGTATAAGAAAAAACTAAAACTATCACTTAAAGATGCTTATAATCTCAGTTCTACATAACATTGCATGCCCTAAATAGTCCAGAGTTTAATTGAGCATTTCCCCAATAATACATTTTGCTCCTTTCCAGGGACATGAGTTTGAACACTAGTGTGTCCAGAAAGGGACATAAATTTGCTAGCTTAAGGGACTTTTATTTTCATTTTTCTCCTTAGGAATAGACAAAATTATAAAAATGCTGATAATAGGTTTTGTATGTTATCACTTGAGTGATGATAGGTAAGTCTTCTTGTTTGAAAGTATTCTCATCCATCAAAGTGTCTGAAATTCTACCATATGTTCCCTTCAGTACAGGGTATTTCTTCCATTTTTTTTCAATCTGTACATTAACCACAGTGATGCTTCACACAAGTGAGAGTACACATGAAGTCTCAGGCAAAAGGTAGAGTTTGGAAACTGAGAGATCTAAAACATCCCAGAAACATTTTGATGCTTCTCTTTCATCTTCGTATGAGGCAGCATGTCCCCTTGGTTGAGTATCGGTGTTGTAAAGAGCTTCTCCTTTTTAAAGTCTGATAGGGCCTGGGGATTTAGGTCAAGTGGTAGAGCACTTGCCCAGGAAGCTCAAGGTCCTGAGTTCAATCAGCAACCCCCCCCCAAAAGAAACCACTCGTCTCCTTGCATAAAGTCTGATAGTAATTTACCCCAGTTGAGGTCATAATAAAGGGCCATGGTTATTAGTGGGAAATAAAGTACACCAGGATGTGTAAATAAGGTTCAAGACAAATCTCAAATACATCCAAGTCACGATATGCCTCAGAAGTTATCACCCAAATTGCCAAGCTTTGCAAGTATGAGAATCTGGTGGCAGGGATTATTTGTTGGCCAAAGGAGAGAAAAGTCTCCAGGCTATTCTTTTTGTGGCTTCCCAGAAATGATCTCAGGATTGATACTCAATGACTGCTGTCACTCACAGAGGACCACCTCCTACCAAAAAAAAAAAAAAATCCATCATTCTTGGAAATGAGAGGTCTGACTCTTAATAAGCTCCTTAAACTTACTGGTTCTGCATACCCAAATTGTTCTCCTAGCCAGCCAAGTTCCTGCCTGACCTGCCTGGAGCACAAATTCATTTCTTGTGGCATTTTTCTTTCTTATTCAGAATGTTTTTAAAGCATGAAATATTAATTTTATGATATATTGTCTCAGTAAAAGGTTTCAGCTAAGTGTGTGTTCCCAAGCAAAGTAGCTGGAGTTTACTCTATTCTTAAATTCTGATAGGTGTGCATTAGGGCTGAAGCACAAGATGACCATGGCAGTGGTTTTTTAAGCTCTATGACTGATCACACCTTTGTCCACTCTGAAGCTAGCAAACCAGGTTTCCTTAGTCTGCTTTAACTTGATGACAGAAATGCATTCTTCTGAGTGAATTTCAGAAAGCCGCTACCCTTAAAGGGCCAGCTTTCCACAAAGATCTTTTAAATAACAAAGATGAAGCATGACTATAACAATAAATAATAATGATGGTCACAAACTGTGACCTTCCCCCAAAGCTGTCATGCTCAATCCCCCAGCCTTTCAGAATTACAGATTACTTGACTAAACCTAAAATTGGGCATACTAAGAATTTCAGTATTTTAAGCACTCCTAATTTGCTCAGAACTTAGAGTTGCTTCTGAAGAATTTTGACAACTTTCAGGGAAGAACTTGAATGAACTCTCCAAAGATGGATGATTTGGTAATGAAAACATGATGTCCTTCAGAATCAGAAGGCTGGATTCCCAAATCTTGCTCTAGTATCAATAAATGGTGACCTTGGACAGGTAACATTACTTGTTCTTTCAGGGCCCTCGAATATAAAATGGAGTCACACCCCACAGAGCTGTGGTATGATCAAACCAGATAAAGCTGAGGCTCTCTTACACTGAAAGATGCTGCTCAAATATCAGCTGCTCTTCTTTGGTGCACTGGATCACACTCAGCAAGTGACTCGGATGACTGAGTGGCTTCTAAGAACAACTGCACCCAAAAGCACCACAATTTGATGACAGCAGTGTAGCTTCCCAGGGTGAAGGAGTACCAGGGGATGGAAGGAGGACTTGAACCCATGCAGGGTGATAAGCTGTCCTTGAGAACAAGGTGATGCAATTGTTTCAGAGCGTAAAAGAAAAGAGTCAGGAAGATGATCAGTCAAGTGAAAATAATATTTAAAAGGAGGAGTATGCAGACTTTGAAAAGACTATTAATAAGCAAGAGCATTAAAAGAAAACATCATTAGAAGATTAAGGGCAAAATTTTGACACAGTGAGCTAATAAGGGGGAAATGGCAAGGCAATAGAGAAGATAAACAATAGATAGCTTGTTAGTAGACAGCTAGAAAAAGGAAAAGTAAGACAGAGTCATCAGCCCAAGAGGAGGCTGGTCAGCTGAAGGGCTCTTAAGGACACAGAGTGCTCAGCATGGTAGGGTGGTGGGGGGCGGGGTTTGCTCAGCATAGTGGGGTTGAGAGAATCCTGCAGAAACACCCAGGACCATCCAGGGGACAGCACAGGGGGAACCTCCAGAACTGGCTTCTGGTGCGGCTGCTGTTTCCACTCCTGTCCTGGACTTGCCTTGCCCTGGACAAAACACGGGGCCCCACTGTGAAGCTTTGAAAGAGGTCCTGCCAGAACAGAAACTTCACCAATGCAGCATTGGGAGTTGCTTTTTGTTGGTTTGTTTGTTTGCTAGTGTGCCCCTAATGTCTCACATATAGTAGGTGTTTAATAAATCACTGTAAACAAATAAATGAAGAAACATTTCATTCCTGGGGGAACCCAGGAACATTAGGATTTGAGCAAAAGAAAAGGAACCTTTTTAATAGCCTAGAACAAATACAAATTTTTGTACTTTAATTGTCTTTTAAATCCAGACTGTGTGGCAAAGAGAGTCCCTGATCCCATTGTAAAACAAGCACATTCTAAGCTAGAGAGAGCTGTGCTGTTTCTCTCTGTCTCTCCCTCTCCCTCCCCCCACATACCACACCACACTCAGACACCTGGATCTCACTACTGCATAAAAACAAAGTCACTGCTGTGGAAAACCTCCTCCTTTAAAAAAGCACCTTTCATGCCTGTCTGTCCTAGTCCTATTCCACAAACACAAGCCCAGCAGCCTATTGAGCGTCATATCACCTTTTTTGCTTCCCCTTCAACTACACAAGTGGATAAATGTCCCTTGTGACTAGAGCCCGGCCACCAGCTGAGGCAGCCATGTCACGCCCTGGCAGTCAAGTGGCACCTCCATGGAAGTCTGTATGTCCCCAGAGTCTGCCCATCAGGGCTCAGGCCTATTGAATCATGACCATCAGTTCCCATTTGTGTGAGCATAGACTCCATAACACACAATTAGCAGCAAGCCCCTGGGAATCTCAACGAGGCACAGTCAGAAACCTCAGACACACCAGGGTCTCTAGGCAGAGGCCACGCACCTCAAGCCGCAGAAGTGCCCCAAGGACCAGGGCTCAGGTCCCTCAAGGTCCTGCAGGACAAATCACCAGGGCCTCCAAGAAGTTCAGACATTGTCAAAGTAGGTGTTGGCTTAGTGACTGTTGGGTAAACACCTATTTTTTCTGAACAACGGTGGTTTGGGATCAGATATATGACTTCCCTGCTTTGCATGTAGTCTGTGTCAAAATAGGCTTCATCGCTTTCAATTTTGGTCACCGGATGTAATTGAATTAAAAATAAATGGTAATGTACTCTCCGGCACTAAATACCAACTGTTGTCAGGAAAGAGGCCAGACAGCTGCCCAGGAATGGAAGCAACGGGCTCAGGCCAAGCTGAGAACTGCCCTGGCTGCTACAGAGGGGCTTGAGTCTTCATCTTAATTCTAAGAGTCTTTGCTCACCCTCCTGGGTGTGGTAAATGTGTGAAGACATATATATTATCTTTTAGTAAACTACATTAAGTCCCCACAGAGAACAAACCCCCCACACTTTGTGCTTTATGCTCTAATAATGCGCAGCTGCTAATACAACTGAACCTTCCTCTGTCCTGGTTCATGCTGTTCTTCCACATCATCTTAGTCAGAGTCTCCAGAGAAACAGAGTCAATAGGATGGGCATGGAGATAAAGGGAAAGAGATTTATATTAAGGGATTGGCTAGTGCATTTGTGGAGGCTTGTAAGTCCAAAACCGAGCATGGCAGGTTGAAGACCCTGGGAAGGGGTATGGGGTAGTCACAAAAGTCTTTGGCTGCAGAACTCCCTTTTGGGGGGGACCTCAGTCCTTACTCTACTCAGTCCTTCAAATGATTAGAGGAGACCCACTCACTTCAGGGAAGACAATCTGTTTTACTCGAAGTCTATCAGTTTAAATGTTAGTCTTATCCAAAAATAGTCTCAGAATAATCAAGAACAATGTTTGACCAAATATCTGGACAGCCTATGGCCCAGCCAAGTCGACACATAAAATTAACCATCACATACTTGAAACACCATTCCTTCCCTTCCTAGGCTTTATGACAACCAGGACGCAATAGGCTCACCAATCCAATTCCTATAATATTGGTCCAAGGAGCACTGGGAATGTAGCTCAGTGGCCTTAGCCAAACCCCTACCTAAGTGCAGAGTGTCTGATCTGACAATATGGGGTCACCTCAGGCCAAGGAACCCGTTTTACATCAAATGCGACATGACAGTGAATCCCGTATGTCAGAGTGGCAAAATGGATTCTTACAGATATAGCAGAGGCATCGTGGAGTCACTCCCCAGAAGAGTTGGATTCTGCCACTCTGGGTGCATTGTATAATGTAAATCATGGCCACAATGCTAGGTCCTCACTGGATATGAAACACGCTTGAGGACACCAAGTGGTGGAAGTAGGTGTAGACCTACTCCCATAATTCTGCTACGTACTTAGAGAATCTGCTTCTCAACCTGCAACTTCAGGTAAATGATTCAGCCAGGGAACAAAGTAAGATTTATGCAATTCTTAGAGCAACCGCTGTTGTCAGGTCACTGCAGGCTCCTCATGCCTGTCAACCAGAAATAAAAGGGAGTTATTGTATTGACTAGGGAAATGGACACGAAGTACATGATGGAAATAAGGAGTATTTTTGCCTTAAGTGTCCACTGGTGATTCCATATCACATTTTTAACAGTAACTGACAAGTACAGAAACCAGAACTTAATAAGACCATATTGACTAGGGGCTCAAACCCAGAGGGATGAACCTCTGGATCATTCCACTAGGAAAGTCCACTTGGTGCCAACAGATGCTGTCCCACTTCATGGCATCCACATCACAGAGAGTGACGCTGGCCAAGGGGAAGGGGAACCTGGAATGAGTGATAAAGGAAGGCGTCCATGGGTATCGGTTCCCACTGTGGGACAAACTACACCAGTGGAAATCGGCATCCATCCCACTAACCAGCCTTCTTGAAATTTTCCCAGAACTTGAAAATTCTTGAGAACTTGTACCCATATAGAGAGAATTTAAGTGAAGAAACAACTGAATTTGAGCAGAACACAGGGTAGACTCGCATAGATACTGCTTTAACCCAATCTAGATCCCCTTAATGGGCTAGTGAACCCATCTTAGCCGGTGTTGAGGTGGATTTCTAATGACTTATTACTGCCACCTTCACCAGAGAATTGCCCTCAGTCAAAGAGCGCCAATTCGTTTCTCCCAACAGCGGGAAACCCCTAGCCCATGGTTGACTGATACATTGCACAAAAGGCTGATCATCTTGCCTGGAGGGGGTGTGATTGTTGCTTCCACTCACCTTAAAGGATCAGGCTGAAGCTCAATTCATTGTTGGTAAATTCCTCACTTGCTGTGTCCTGAAGGTGTGTTCTCTCCATAAACCACATGAACAGACCTTTGTCTTAGGCACTGTCTCCAGCTAACACAGGCAGGAAATACCCTGCATATCAAATATATTAGGCCAGAGTGAACAAAAATGTCCACTGCATTTTTTATTTAAGTACGGTTCTATCTAGGAAATTTTCTGTTGACATTGAAAAAGGAAATTTTTCTTGGTCAGCTGGCTCCAAGGCAAAAACAAGGTGGCAGGGGTCATGGCAAAGGAAAATTGCTCACCTCATGGCAGTCAGAAACAGAGAGCAAGACAGAAAATAAAGGGCCAGGGACAAGAATATACCCTTCCAGATCATTTCCCCAGTGACCTACCTCCTAAGAACATTTCAGCTATGAACACATCAATGGACTGATCCACTGAATTTAGTCTCCTTATGTTCCAGTCACCTTCCAAAATCCCTACCTCCAAATGCATGAGTATTTGAGGGGACTTTTTGTCCAAACCATAACAAAGAGAGACCAAGGGGACTCCTAGATTAAGCTGGGCCACAAAATTCTGCTTCAATCTAGGGAACAGAGTGTGAGTTCACTGTCCAGCATGTCATTCACTCACAACTGTCTTTTGCCCTAGTCTCCATGAACTCCTGGAACAGATGAAGAAAGCAGAGGAAAATGAACCACAGTTGCTTTTCTTCACTAAAATACTTGCACTTATAAACAACAGTGGGCCAAAAGGCAAAGAAGCTTAGTGCTCATGTGACTAAACATAGGATGGAAGAAACACACACTTTCACTTCTCCATGAGTTTAGCAAAGAGCCTAAAGTCCTAAACCAGAGCTGTAAGAAGGTTTTGGGTATCTCCAGATTTAAAAAAAAAAAAAAAAAGAAATCCCCTGTGAGTGAAGTGGCCTTGTGAGGATCCCTCACAATTTCCCAGGAAGAATGTCTGAGAGATTTTTGTGAATACCTATAATACCCAACAAGGAGATCCCCACTCCCACCACTGAACATGAAGATAGTTCCCAAATTAGTGTGCAGGGATAAGAGCCAAAGAACAAAGCTTATCATTTCTAATGAGACCCCATTCCAACCACAGGAGGGTGTGCCCTCTAACCACTTTTGCTATGGCCTCTGATTTCCCACCCTCTGTGTCCTCATAAGCATCCAAGCTCCACATTCTTTCTGGTTGGAGTCTCCCTTTGAAGGAAAGCCATCTAGCTCCTTACTGCAGAAATTTAACACAACCATTAAGATTCTTTACATAAATATCAAAGACTAAGACTCAGGTCTTGAATTTTCTGTTTCCTAGGAAGAACTATTTTGCATTTCAAAGGAAACAGCACTATTCTGAAAGTTCACTATGAAAACAGGGGCTACTTTATGGTCGGCATGGCCCATTATCAAGTCCTAGTCACCTAGCCCCATCTGAAAAGGAGAGAAGTCCCTCCAAAGTTCCTAAAAAATCCAGTTTGCCTGGCTTTCGCACAATTGAGTTTCATACAGATTCATGCTACAGTAGTGTTTTTGGTCACACATATGACTGGATGCCCGCTCCGTCTGTAGGGCCCTTCATTGCTTGAAGCCACTGCAGTATCTATGGATGCAGGATTGGTACACAAGGAACTCAGAGACTCCAGGTTTGCACAAGCTAGGTGGGGCTCAGTGGTAGAGAGTTTGTTTAAAACATGTCTGGTACTGGGTTCCATCCCTTCTGCTGTAAAACAAAACAAAAGCAAAAACAAAAATAAAAACAAAAACAAATAAAACTAAATTACTACAAACTATGATTTATTGCGTGGTCAGTACACTAACTCCTCAGTAAGACTGAGTTAGAATCCCACTTGTAGCAGTTAGGGTGAGGGATCAGCTTAATTGGCTTCAGGATCTGTCCATATTGAGAATGGGACTGGTGGAGCACACTTCTGGACTGTCTGAGTGGGTTATGGAGGTGTGACCTTGGGTACAATATAAGGTCCCCTGCCCCTTTCACTCCAACACCATTCCCTTGGTCTGCTTTCCAGTCACCATGAGCTAAGCATTTTTGCTTCACCACATCTTTTCATTATGTTTCTGCCTTGGAGCCAGCTCACCATGAACTGAATCTCCTCAAACTGTGAGCCGAATTAAATCCCTCTTCCTTTAAATTGTGGGTCACTGGGTATGCCATTTCTACTTCTTATCAACCATGTGACTTTGGGAAATACATAACCTCTCCCTGTCTCAGTTTCTTCATCTGTAAAATTGGATAATAATGTTATACACTCTATAAGATTATTGTTAGGATTATGAGTGAATATATAAAGCATGTACAACAGTCACTGAGACACACACACTTAACAGGCACTAGCTGTCACTGCTACTGCTGCCATTGTTATTGTTGTTGTTATTAAAGAGACAAGTGAAGCAGAGAGAGCACTTCACCTGAGAGGCAGCCCATCGACTGATCTATTACTGTTAGATATTAGGAGGAAAACCCTGCCTTGCGTCCAGGCTTATATGATTCCTGCTTCATCTCGGCTCTGTGCCAAATGTGGAATAGTGTCACATAGTTGTCAGAAGACATTCTCCCAAGACTTAAGTCTAACAATGCTGCTGCAAGACCTGAGGACATCAGAAACTTTATGTAGAGTTGGAGCCCTGCATTAGTAAGTAGGAGTGAGAGATAATAACAGTTCAAGTTACATTAAAATTAAAAGGAGAAATTCTGCCACAACATAACCCATCCTAAGCAGATTGGCCTGCATTTGCTGGGCATTTGCTATGGAAATCAAGTTAATCCCAACAGCCATATTATCCAGTGGTCTTCAGCTGGAGTAGTAAAGGGGCATTTTCCCACTTTTTAAAATGTCAAAACTACCCTCATCATGGTCATCAAATAGTTTTTATTGAGCACTGGAGAAGAGCGCTGTGCAAGGAGAACAATAAAACAGATGTGGTTCCTATCATCCTGGAGCCTGTGATGTTTGACAGACAGGGTTGCCTGCAGCATCAGGAGATAGAGAATCTCTCATGATTCAAGGAAGTTAAATCCAAAATAAGTACAAAGAATCTACTGTGAATGTATTCCTTGGTGTTCCAGATTCAAGACACAAAAAAGATATAACACAAAGAAGGTGCTCAACACAAGTTTTATAAAAAAATATAGTCTCTCCCTTTGAGAGATGTCGGTCTAATTAGGGGAACAAAAGAGCCACTCTGTTCTCTCCTTTTCTAAATTCTAGTCTACCACTTACTCTCCTTAAATTAAATCTCTCAAAACAACCAATAAATGATCAGGGGAAAACATGATTCTTAAAATTCTAGCATGTGGTGGGGCAAGACCCAGTTTTAAGCAACAATCGCTACTTTCTAAATCCACACTATGTCACTGCCCAAAAAGAAAGGCTGTCATTAGCTGTCACTTCCTGTTGACAATCCTCCCAGCCCCCTGGCAACTCAAATATATTGTCTGTGTCTACAGATTTGCCTACTCTGGTCACCATCTCTGCAGTTATGTGAGAAATTATTTCTGTTTCGGTTTTTTCTAGAGCTTCATTCACCTGCTTTATTACTTCCGCTGTTACCACTTCCAAGAGTCTGGGTGCTTGGCTTTCGGAACATTCCACCTCACTGCCCCCTCGGGTTGGTCTGTGGTCAGCTGGAAGTCTGAGGCTGCATCTTATTTATGTGTCTTCTCATTTTCTTTTTCTTTTTTTTTTTTTTAGTTTAATTCCTGGGTTGATGCTTGTGAGTTGCTTATGGTAGGTAGCTTTATTGCTAGTATAGAGAACACTTTGGAAATGAATGCTTCCTCAGAGATGTCTTCCAGGTGTAGCTGATTTTTGGGGTTTTGAGTCTGTCGCGAGATCCTACCTTTTCAATTTGGGGTTGAGAAGTTGCTGTCTATTTGGCTAGCCCCTGGTTCTTTGGCCCTGACCTATAGTGTTGTTTATGACCCTCAGGCAATCTCAGTCTTGGCATATATGGAAGAACAACTGATTAGAATGATTCTGTCACCTTGGCTAAAGTAGTACAATTGGTAATAACAATAGCATCAAACACAGCCTAGAAAATGACAAACTGTGGTAACTATTAATTTTCTACCTTTAACCATATGAACTAGATTTGTGCTTATATAAACAATATCTAAAATGAAGCAGAAACTTGTGTACAGTAAGTATGCCCTCAATATGGTGATTTTACCCACAGGGGAGAAAATTCGAAAGGGATTAGGAGGAAAAAATAGAGAAATAGAAGAGGAAGAGATGAGAAACAAAGTTGGAGGACAGGGGAAGATGATGCAAACTTTGAGAAACTAGTAAAGAAGAAAGGAGTGAAAGAGAGAAGGAAGAAATAAAAACAAGGACAGAACAAAACAATAACAACAAAAAGCTAGAAACAAATTTCACATTCATATGAAAACAAGAAAAAAAGGAGAGAAAAAAATACAGTGACAACAATAGAAAAAAAGTCTGCTTCCACACATGTCTCTGCTGTCACTGGTAGACAGAGTAGTCAGGCCCAAGTCTGCATTGATTAATACCAGCAGTAGATTTATGACCAGGTAGTGGGTAATCCCGGTTTTGTTCAACAGACAGGCTTCAGCACCAATTCCACAAAAGTTCACCTTGGTCTCTGGACTGTGAGGATGGAACCCCATTTGTTTAGCTGGAGACACACTGTGTGTCTACCACTGGCCTGGACTTGGCTCCTTGACCTCCTGCCAACCTGAGTTTGAACTCTGCTCCACCTTGCTTTGGTCTGAAGAGGTGCTGCTGTCAGCTTCTCTGAGGTCTGAGCTCAGTCGACCCCTTTCCGACATGGCAACCAGCCGACTGCCCTCTCCTGGGGGATGTCTGAACCCAAGTAACTCACCAGCCACTGCAGTCTGCTGTGTCAACCACTCTGTTCCACCAGTGTGTCTTTCTGTGGAGGCCGCTGGGGTTGCCAGTAGTCACTATGCATCTGCAGGCTCGAGCTGCCTCTCCCACGCCATGAGCTGGGGTGCTGGGAGAAAGCACAGTCCGTCACCTCCTTCTGTGCTGAGGTCTCTCTTTTTGCTCTCCCCATGGGCTTCACTTCTTGCTTCAGATCCCTGCTGGGTCCTAGGAATCCACCTCCATCCTTCTCTTCCTCGCATTGCTATATTCCAGGATCTGGACAACAAATCTCAGAGAGGCAGTTTCTCTGCTGTTCACTGCTCCGCCATCTTCCCAGAAGTCAGATTTGCCTACTCTAAACATTTTATATAAATGGAATCATACAATATATGACTTTTAAGTGCAGCTAATACTAAATGTAGCATAATATTTTCAAATTCATCTATGTTGTAGGAGGTATCAGTTCCTTATTCTTTTTTTGTGACTATGTTCCATGGTAAGGATATAACACATTTGTCCACTCACCAGTTGATGGACATTTGAGTTGTTCTCACTTTTTGAAAATCATGAATAATGCTGCTTAAAGCACACAAGTTTTTGTAAGGATATATGTCTTTAATTCTCTTGGGATATATACCTAGAAACAGAACTTCTGGGTGAAGTGATAATCTTATTTTTAACATTCTGAGAAACTGCAAACTGTTTTCCAAAATTGTTGGTTGCCTGATTTTACACTTTCATCAGCATTGCATAAGCATTTCAATTTCTTTGCTCCTTGACAACACTCACTATGGTCTGTCTTTTTTTATTGCCATCTAATGTACATAAAGTACTACCTCATTATTTGGATTTGCAGTTCCTTAATAAGTAGTGATAGTGAATATTCTGTGTGCTTATTTTCCATTTGTGTATCTTCTACGAAAAAATATCTATTCAAATCCTTTGCCCATTTTAACTTCATATAATTTTCTTTTTATTACTGACTTACAATATTTCTTCATATGTTCTAGATATTAGTCCTCTATTAGATTTTTTAGAAAAACGATTTATAAGTATTTTCTCTCATTCTGTGCATTGATGTTTGGCCTTCTCAAAAATGTCCTTTTAAGAATAATATTTAATTTTGATGATGTCCAATTTATACCTTTCCTTTTGTTTCTTCTACTTTTGCATTCACGTCTAAAAAACAATTGCCTAGCCCAACATCAAGACTATTTACTCCTATGTATCCTTCTAAGAGTTTTATAGTTTTAGCTCTTATATTTGTGATCCATTTTTAGATAATTTGTGCATATGCAATGAGATAGAGGCTTGGGTTCACTATTTTTTGAGGGGGTAGTCTGGGGATCAAACTCAGGGCCTTGTGCTTGCTAGGCAAGCACTCTAACCACTGAGCTAAATCTCCCAACCCTGCATTCACTATTTTGCAAGTGATTATCTAATTGTCTGGCATCACTTGTTGAAAAGAGTATTCATTCTTCACTGAATTGTTCTGGCACCTTTGCTGAAAATCAGTTGTGTAAGGAATTATTTCTGGATGTTTAATTCCATTCTGTTTATCTACATATCTATTCTTAAATCTGTATCATACTATTTTCATTAGTGTAACTTTGTAGTGACTTTTCAGATCAGGAGTATGAGTTCTCCTATTTTGTTTCTCACTTTTTAAAATTATTTTTACTATCTTGGATCAATTACAATTACCTATGAATTTTAGAATCAGCCCACTATGTGAAATGGGGTTTTGATAAAGATTACATTGAATATATACATCTGTTCGGAGATTATTGCCATCTTAACAATATTAATTCTTCCAACCCATGAACATGGGACGTCTTTTCATTTATTTGGTTCTTCTTTGATTTCTTTCAGCAATGCTTTATAGTTTTCATTGCACAAATCTTGTATTTCTTTTGCTAAATTTATTCCCTATTAGTATTTTTGAAATTATAGAAAATGTTATTTTTAGTTTAATTTTTAATTGCCAACTTCAAGTGTATAGAAATAAATTTTCTAGCTCTCTTTAACTATGTCATACTTGGGTAGCCCAGATCCTGGATTATCTGAGTTGTCCCAGTGTAATCACAGAGGTTCTTACAGAAGGAAGTTAGGGGGGAAGTATATTGTAGGATATACGATACAAAAGCAAGAAATGATGTGCTGCAAGGCAAAGAATGCAAACAGACTCTAATCGCTGTATACGACAAGAAAAAAGGAGTCTTCCTGAAATTTCCAAAAGTAATATAATCCCACAAAATCCTTGATTTTAGATTTCTGACTAATTACACAGAATTTGTGTAATTAGTTACGGCAGCAATAGGCAACTAATAAAAATTCTTCTTGTGGATCTTTCATTTCAATTATAGTACTTTCTAACTCCACAATTTCTATTTTTTCCTTTTTGTTATATCTTTTTATTAACATCACCTATTTAGTGGGACAACATTTACATCTCATATTTTAGTTCTTTAGACATGATTTCTGGTAGTTTTTTTTTTTTTTGACATATTCGTAATAGTAGATTTAAGGTTCTCTGTCTAGCAAATCCAAAAATCTTGGCTTTCTCATGGATAGATTCTATCAACTTATTTTTTTTTCTTGGGTACAAGGCATAGTTTGTTTCTTTGCATGTCTCAATTTTTGCTGAAAATATGGACATAAAATACTATTGTAAAATGTGCCAATTTGGGAAATCAAATCACATACACACATGCACATGCATATACCACCATTTATATTTGTTACTATTTTGTGTGCTTAGTGACCTTCCTGAAGTAATCCTGTAATCTGCACTCTTTGTCATATGTAGCCCCTGAAGTTGCTACTCATTTTATTTAGTTGTTATCTCCTTAAATGCCTTAGACCAATAAAATTCCCACTGTTTGCCAAGGGGCTCTATGAGCATGTTTTAGCAGGCCTTTAATGCTCTGGCAGATCATTGGAAATTCTGCCTGAGGCTTCACTTCCTACTTTCACAGAACTTCAAAGTCATACATAAGTAAAAGATCTTTCCTTGGCACGGGTGTACTCACAGGGGTATACACAGTCCTCTAGATGTGTGTGGTCCTCTAGAGTCCCAGGAATATATTGACTTTTGACATCCATTTACCCTGCATTTCCTTTTAAAATTTTTAGTCAGCTCCTTGTTTGTTCCAAATGTTATTGTCACCTCAGACAGCTGTGATGCTAAACAACTGCCACTGATTTTTTTCAACAGTTGCCAACACTCTTCAAAATAGTCAAGGTTACGAAAAATAAACAGACTGAGAAACTGTCAGAGGCAAGAGGAAACTTCAGAAATGGGATCATTAAATGCAATGTGAGCTCTTAGATGGGGTACTGGGGCAGAAAAACATAGGTGGGTAAACTTGCAAAGCCAAATCGAGTCTGGAGTTGATACTAATTATATACTAAGTTAATACTAACATACCACTGTCAGTGTTAGTATTCACAAATGGACCCAGGTCACAAAACATGTTTACATCACTGAAAAATTGTTGAAGAATACACACGAATTCCCTCTGTGCACTATATTTTCAACTCTTCTGTAAATCTAAAGTAATTCCAAAATACATACTATGTGAAAAAAGAGAGCAAGACTTTAGCAAATTAACCAATTCAAAATCAATATCAAAAAATCAATGGTATTTCTTCTTGTGAACCACAAGTAATTCAAACTGTTTTAGGCTTTTAAACTATCGTTTATATAAGCATCAAAAGTATAAACCACCTAGGAGTAACTCCAACAATAGATGTTTACTATCTTTATGTAGGAAATATAAAACTTTGTTAGAGAAACATTAAAAATGAAAATATCTAAATAAATGGAGAATTATCCTAAATTAACATATTGAAATACACATTAAAATGTCAATACTCTCCAAATTGATCTTCAGACTCAAAGGAACATCCATCAAAAATCCCAATAGGCTCTTCTCTTTTAATTCTGGGCATACTCTGCTAGGTATCAAGATTTATTATAAAACTCAATTAATTAAGATATTGACAGAGGGATTGAAAAATTCACAATGAAACATAATAGAAAGCCCAGACATAGACTGGATATATGGACATTTATGGACCCTTGATAAATGACAGAGGCTGAATTATATAGATCACTGGCTCCGAGACAGTTGAATATTCATATAGAAAAAAAATGAAAGTAGAATCCATCCAACTTACCGTCAGATAAAAAAGTTAATTCCTATTTGTGTTAGTCACTTTTATATTATTATGACAAATATCTGAGAAAATAAATTTCTAAAGAAAAAATATTTATTTTGGATCACCGTTTTCAAGGATCCAGTCCATAAACAACTTGTTCTGTTCCTTTTAGGCCTGTGGGAATGCAGCAGAGCATGATGAAAGAACATGACAGAGCAAAACACCACTCACCAGGAAAAAAAAAAAGAAAGAGTGAGGGTGGGGCCTGGGTCCTACAACCCTCTTTGAGGAAATCCTCCCAATGACCAAGAATTCTCCTACTAGGTCCCATTTCCTAAAGGTTTCACCATCTTCCAATAGCAGAGCTTTTGGGGATATTCCAGATCTAAACTATAGTACAGTTATATTGAAGAGAAGTATGAAATTATTTACAAAATGAAGTAGAAAACAATGTTTTCAACCTTGGAATAGGAAATGATTCTTAAATAAGATACAAAAATATCCTATAAAGTAAAAGACTTACAAGTTTGACTACATTAAATATTTAGAGTGGAACAAAGATAATTATAACATAAATAGAGACTCCTCATTTTACGACCCACCTGTTTAACAACTGTTTGGACTTAAGACAGAAGAGCACTGTTAGGACTTAGGAACCACACACAGCTCTGACTTAAAACCCATATTCAGATTTAGGATGCAAGAACGTGAGCAGAAGTGTAGCCTTATGGGTGGCTTCTTTTACTTCTGTATAGGATTCTATGTGCAAAAACCATAGATCTCTCAGCGAATATACTGTCTTCAGTATGTTCACAAAGTGAACACAGATATGTTAGAACTAGAGGCTATGGGTCCAAATGTTGAACAGTTCACAAAAGTTGTTCACTTACTATTACTACAAGTGGTGATCAAACAATATGGTGAATAAATTTTTTTAAAAAATCGATTACAGTAGAAGACATGTGCCATTAATCCCCTTCAAAATACTCCCCCGTGCTTTAAATTGAACACACTTATCCCATCATTCTTGACAACTCCTGAATAGTGGAAGTTGTCTTTTGCGAGTGTCTTCGAATTTCGATCAAAAATACAACAGTGAGAGATGGGTTCATAAAAATATTACAGTATGTCCTCATTTACCTTAATCACTGGGTCTAGCACTGCATGACTTCTGGTTCTTTGCAAAGTCAAAATGACCATAAAAGGTGAAAAATAAATGTTTTGAGTCAATTCAGGACATCAAGGCAGCCATACTAGCACGAGTAAAGACACTCACAATAAAGGACTTCCAGAAATGCTACAGAAAGTGGCAAGAACAATAGAATAAGTGTGTTTAAAGTGAGAAGAAGTATTTTTGGAGGGCTTAATGACAATGTTTCTTTTACTGTAATCAACTTTTAGTTAAAATAGTCACTGCATTTTTTTATCATACCTTGAATACAAATATTTAGAATAACAGTACTTGCCATATATTACCTCTACCCTGTGGCTCGTGGGCTGCTTACAACAGCAGGGATAGAGTCCACCCACCTGTGTTCACACGCAGACTCCTCCACCTGTAACTTGTCAGGCCTTGGGAAATTACTTAATCAGCCTGTGCCTCTGTTTCTTCTTCAGTAAACACGGTAAGAGCACCTACCCAGAGGTGGGCAAAATGTTTAGTTCCATGTCCTGTGAGTTGACCTCACGAATTCCTCTGGTGTGCTGTGTGCTGAGGTGGTGCCTGCATGTACTCACCTAGAAAACGTGACTTGTTTCATCAAGGGCTCTACAGCAGCATCCAGGCTTCTGGCAAACTCCTGCGCCCTGCTCTGTGCTCTCTGAACAAGAAAGAATTAACCAGAAAGCTGGAAAAGACGACAGCATTTAAGAGAGAGAGAAACGGAATTGTCTCCCTAACAAGGTCAGAACCATGGGGCTGCTGCTTCCAGGCCACCTGCCCCTCTGTCAGAGACCAGGGTCTAGAGATGCAAAGACCCCAGCGTCAACTGGAGAATCACTTCACTTCCCTGCACCACACACAAAACCACCTGGCCTCGTTCCACAGCTGACTCCACACTGAATCATTTTTCAAAATAAAGCAAGGTGTCAGGCTGGTTTTAGAAGTCCCTGACAGGCCTGGCAAAAAAATGACCCCAGGGTCTCCCACAGGTGTGGGGAGCAGGCCAGAGTGGGAGATGTGGACAACCCGAGCCAGGACATTCTGAAGGTTGAAATTAATCACCAGATGGTCCCCAAAACTCATTTTCCTCAGTCAGCCAACACAAGTGGAACTGCTCGTGCCACCTCATGAAGCAAAACCATAGGTAGTTTATGCAAGTTGGGAGACATTTAATTGAACGTTTTTATTAAGCACCTACTACATACATGCAAGGCCCTGTGCAGGCTGCAGTGGAGTAGAGATGGATTAGCAAGTCCGTCCTCAGGTAGCACCTGCTCGGGAGCATGAACAGGCCAGCAGGTGTACAGAGCGAGGGAGGCCGGAGGGGCTGCTTCCTCTGTCCATGAACAGAACTGAGTTCTCTGTGATTAGTGGTTCCTCACATAGGACAGAGGAAAAGGGAGTTTCACAGGCTGTCACCAGGACAGAATAAATAAATCAGTGTCCAGAGGGCTAGTGTGTCAGGCTTAGCTTCCCTACACAAACCCATCAGTGCTTTGCAAGACTCTGAGATTTTACAGAATAACCAAGAGAACACAACCAACATCACTGCATGAGATGCTGAAGATGTTGCGAGACAAAAATTGTATTAAAGAGAGTAAACTCTTCATAGTAGATCCCACTTTAATATTTCCCTTTTCTAATTATTATGATGTTTTTAAAATAGTTATTGATTTCTTAAAGGCTACAAACATTCTTGAGTAGACCTTAGTAGCCACAGTCCCAATGTCCTTCAGATGTTGCCTTTTATTATCAAACCCCCATGTGACCAGGATGTGTCTGCATAAGAAGAATTGAAAGGGGCAGAGGGTGGGGAGAGAGGTCAGCATGAGACCCTCCTTGCTGGCTTACTCCTCGGCCTCATTACTCGCCCCAAGTTCTTCCTTCCCCCCACCCCCCACATCTACTCAGCCCTGCCTGTGCAAGCAGTGCCGGAGGCATGCACCTTGCCAGTTCTGCTGAACCTTCCCCATAACTTGTCAAGCAGTGGTTTTATTTACTGCTCTCCAGGAATCCATCACAAGCATGCTACCCCTTCTCCCAGGGCCTTCCCTGCCCCAGAGCTGCGCGGGTCACAATGCCGTCCATCCTGCGTGGAGCAACTCAGCTCCCTCTTCCGTTCACACTGCCATCCACACTGCCAGATGCTGACTGTTCACACCACACAGACACATGCTAGGTGACATACTGCCTCAAAGTGCCCTGGTTGTTTCCCATATTTAGGACTTTTGTGTCAAGTTTAAATTTTTGCAAGTGAAGACTTTGATATCTCTTCAGCATCTCTTAGAATACGCAACACCACCTAGGCTTATGGTAATGTTTCATATGGGAGAAAGGAGGAGAGCGGTTTGAAAATTAATACACCTGGTATCAAATCCTAATTCTGCCATCTGCTAGCTCTATTATTTTGAAAAATAGTCGACTCTCCTAAGCTGGTTTATGCATTCATATAACAAAGATGGTGCCTCCTTGGACATAGTGAGAGGATTAAATGAGACAATTTTGGAAAGCAGAGTATATAACACTTAAGTGTAAGCCAGTAAGGGCTAGTAATGCTTGCTAGAATAAGCTCTGTCTACTGGGTGCCTTAACTCTGAATGGGATAAAACACCAACAGCCCCAAGCTCCAGGTCCACACCTAACTCTGCTACTGATTAATAAGAGGATTTTAGCCAAAGTCTTTCACCTCTCTCTGAGCCTCCTTTTCTCACCTCTGAAATGAAGTTAATGTAGCAATTAAATGAACTACCATATGAAAATCGTATTATAAATGTAAAGCTACACAAATATTAGGAGCAGATGTTGTAGTAAATGTATGATCATATCACTCAGCTGACATCCAAAGAGAGCATACACCTAGATGAGGGGGTCAAGGGGAAGCTATGTGTCAGAGATGCAGAATTAGGAATGATTAACTCTTCCACTTCACCAGATGTGTGATCACAAGTACACTATGTGCCTTTCTCAGCCACATTTTCTCCTCCTTGAAACAGAGGCAATTACAAAAGCTACCTCCAAGTGGGTGTAAGAATGCTGTTGCAAATGCTGAACATAGTGCTGGCCACACTCAGTGCTGTGTTGATGTGTCCGCTGATGCATTTTGATGAGGAAGGGAAGTGAGAGACCCCAGAGCCCCTGCACTTTTGGAGAGCAGGTGGTTTGGGCCATGGGGAAACTGGGGAGGAATGCCAGAGTCAAAGTTGCCCTCCTCAGGCTTCTTTTTGGTTGCTCACCCTTCAGGATAAAATGGCAAGAGCCAAACTCTGCTGCTCTCTCCTGGAAGCTGCTGAAAAGTACACAGTTTATATTATGTATCTTTAAATAAAAGACAATAATGGTGATGATTTCTTTTAAAACCTGATAGTCTTATAGATATAATTCTCCAAAATAAAAATAAAGACTTCAGCATACTTTACACTGCATGTAGCATTTGGGCTGTGGGCCACCCATCACTCAGCTCAGAGGGCCACAAGAGGGACATGGCCACTTGGGACATGCTCAACATCCTGTCTTGGCCAGCCGGAGAAGCTGCATCAAGGTCTCAGCTCAATTCCAGATCTGATCAGACTCGAGGATTTTAAGGAGGAACACAATTCCTTGGTATTGTACATTTAGCTAAGTTGATTATGTCTCTGTTTCAGGATATTGCTTCAGCTACTTTAGCAGACAATAAAATAAAAGTGGCTCCAACAAGATAGTGACTGTTATGGTTTGTGTCTAGATGTCCCCCCAAAGCCTCATGTGGTAAGAGGTAGCTGGATCAAGAGTGTGTGATTACTAAATTAATCCACTGATTGGTTTGGCATGGTTCTGCTGGGATCAAGGATGTGACACTAAGATTAAGGGTATTAGGATTAAGGGTGGGAGCGCTCCCCACCCTAAAGCCAGGTAGCCTGGATAAACTATAAAATACAGGAAGAAGCTGGTTCCCACCCCTTTGCTTGCATTTCTTGCCTACCTTACTGACTTCTGCCTGTCTGCCATGCCGCCCTGCCTCGGACCCAGCTGACTGTGGACTGAAACCTCTACAAACTGTGAGCCAAATAAACCTTTCTTCCCCTAACTTTGGGTGTTTAGTATTTTGTCCCAGCAATGAGAGAAAACTAACTAAGACAGTGACCTTGACTCTCCCAGTCTGAGGACATCTCTGGTGCTGGAGGGACAGGAAGGTGGAAAGTACCTCCATGGTAATTTCCAGGCTCATGCACTCTCTTAGCCTCACCAAGGCACACAGGGAAGTCAGCCAGGTG
The DNA here is from genome assembly GCA_004026905.1 of Hystrix cristata. Lineage (NCBI taxonomy): Eukaryota > Metazoa > Chordata > Mammalia > Rodentia > Hystricidae > Hystrix > Hystrix cristata. Next base: position 48,465 of record PVJO010013465.1, read on the forward strand.
TGTGCCGAGCTGTTACAGTTAGATCTAAAATATCTCCCAAAATTCTCGTGTGTGGAACTGACTGGCTCATGGGGCATGATAGCTGACTTGTGGTTAGGAGGTAAAGATGGTTGGAGGTAAGCCATCAGGGGCTTTCAATAAATAAATAAAGCTAAACGGAGAGGAAGATCTGTCTACCAACAGCACATTCTTTAGTTGTACCTACCCCAGGTAATCGTTATCAGGAGCAAAGGAAGGTGCACTAGAAAGCCCTGAGCAAACATCCTCAACACACATTTTGACTTGCAGCTGCACACAACTCACAGTGGAGATGGTGAGGGGAGGAGTGTGCAGCCACCATCACTGCCCAGACTGTACCAGCTCCGTCCACGCTGCAAACCTAACTGGGTGCTCACTTGGGAGTCTGGGTTTCAGACACTCCTGTCCTGATGTGAATGAGAACATTTAAAACCACAACTGTGTTCAAATACACCACAATTGTCTGGCCACATCCAATGACACCTCTTACTAATTTAATGTACACGGAAGATTTAATTTAGCCCTATGGACAGATAACATACAAGGGATGATAAAATATACAGTGAATGTTCAAACAAAATATTATTACAGTAAAAGACACATTGAAATGAATCACCCTTGCTGGGAATTTAGCTCAGTGATTAGAGTGCTTGCCTTGCAAGCACAAGGCCCTGAGTTCGATCCCCAGCACCAAAAAAAAAAAAAAAAAAAAAAAAAAGAAATGAATCACCCTCAAAACACTGTCTCTTGTTCCAAACAGACTTATCCCATAATTCTTGCTACTTTCTGAAGCAGTTCTGGAAGTCCTCTTTCATGTCATTATGAGTTATGATCAAAAATACGGAGAATACTACTGTAGAATGGCACAGGAAAGGTCATGTCTTCACCTTCTTGGCACTGGATCTGGTACCATGAGTCTTCTGGCTCTTCCCTAAAGTCACAATGACCGTCAAAGATAAACATTTTGAATCGATTTGGGACATCAAGGCAGCCACAACAGCACAACTAAAGACACTCAAGAAAGAGGACTTCAAGAATTGCTTCAGAAAATGGCAAGAATGATAGAATAAGTGTCTTCACAGTGAAGGAGAGTATTCTGAGGGGAATTAATGGCAATGTGTCTTTTACTATAATAAATTTTTACTTATTCTTATTAATTTTTTTAGATTTGAATATTCACTACATCTTCTATCATAACTCATCAAATTTTACTTTAAAAAATTCCCAGCACATCTTCTCCTAGGAAATATGACCTGGATGGACTCTGCTCGTGGATTTGCAACCTGGCTCCTTCACCTGTCCATCTGATACTTCACCTGTATGTATTCTCCTTGTCTACTGAATAAGAATCATAGTAACTTTCTTGCAGGGTGTTTAGGAGACTAGAAATAGTGTGTCAGATGTCCAATAAGTAGTAGCCATTAATAAATAATAGTTATTAACAAATTAGTGTTCAATAGCTTCTTACTGATAGCAGTGTGGATTAAGGAAAAGCCCTTATTTCAGAAGAATAAAAATACAATCCAACATGATTAGGTATATTTTATACATGTTTGTCTCACCTGCAGACAGCAATTTCCCTGAAAACAAGGGAGATACTTATCTCAGGGATTTACTATGTAATTTTCAAATAAGTATACGTATCCTTTGTCTACATGGTCAAACTTTATAGTAGGCTCCCTGAGTGAAAAGTATTTATTAAAATTATCCTTTTTCCTTGGGACATACAAAAAGAGCCTGAGTATCAATTGTGCCTTCCTGGTTCATTGCACTAAGAAAAGATGTCTATGGACGTTAGATTGTCATAATACCATCACCTCACTGTGAGGATCTACGCCCCATAAAGACACAGACGTCACTTCGACCTGAGCCCCAGCATCAAGAAAATAAGACATGCTTGTGCCCCCTTTCCAGAAAATTCAACACAGGAAATCCCAAGTGACCAAATCTCTAAAAGCAAAATCTTTTAGAGCTAAACATTAGTCAAACTCTGTCATTATTTCATAAGAGAGTAGATGTTTTACAGTAGTAAGTATAAATCCTATGTTACCAAATTATCTAGTGTATAAAGTGAGACCAGTTTGCATTTTCAATGGCCCAATGACTAATAGAGAAATACCTATCCTAAGAAAGTAGCAAAAACAACCAAACTAAGGAGAACCCCTTTATAAACAGAAATTATAGAGTAATTCTTTTGAAATACAGAACACATAAAAAGGATTCCCAAATAAGCATTTAGATATAATCAATAAATAAATTATGCTGCGTGTCTACACTGGGTACCATTTCTTGTTCTATCAGAATACATTGTGACAGAGGAGAAGGTTCGTGCTACATTGCCAAGTGGAAAGTGGGATACAGCTGAAGATACTCGATAGATACTCAGTTATTATCAGTGGTTCTCTCTGAGAGGCTTGTGAATGGCTTTTCTATAATTAACACATTTTACATTTATAATTAGGAAGAGTAATTATTTTCAAAACATCAGTGCCCATTTAATTAAGCTGTGAGAGTGATTTGCCCAATACTCTAATATGGTGCAACACTAAAAAACATGAATACAGTCACTTCACTTTCATAAGATGAAAGTAATTTTTATTGGAAATATTTCTTGTCTTATACTCAATGATTGTTTAAGTCCCTTTCATGTGAAAGGATAATTATAGCGGAGGTAACCTCCAAAGATGTCCCTGGAAATGACCTTGCTTTTCACTGCCTCTGCTCTGCCCACATTCTTGTGTGCCCATATTTGATTTTATGGGGTTTACCCAAAAGCTTGATAAGGTTTCATTTTCCCAGTTGAAAGCAATCAGCATTGTCCCCACATGGAACCAAATCTCCAGACAAACCAACCAAGAAGCATCAAAACACAGCTGTTTTAATAGGGAGATTAGTTTTTACTCATGACTCATTTCTTGGCGTGAGACTCATCAGCATTTATCAGAACAGTGGATCACAGGGAAGCTGAAGCAAGAAGATGGTAAGTTGGAACCCAGGCTGGGCGACTCAGAAACCTTGTCTCAATAAAAAATAACATTTTATGGCAAATAAATATATGAAGAAATGCTCAACATCACTAGTCATTCGAGAGATGCAAATCAAAACAACGTTAAGATTCCACCTCACTCCAGAAAGAACCGCGTATATGGGAAAATCAACCAATAACAAATGCTGGCGGGGCTGTGGGGAAAAAGGAACACTCCTCCACTGTTGGTGGGAATGTAGACTGGTCCAGCCAC
>PVJO010013466.1:0-51737 GCA_004026905.1 Hystrix cristata
CTGAGGTGGATGCTGAAGACAGTGAGCCGGGAAAGACTCTACTAGCTCTGAGGACAAACTGCGAATGATTTTTGGAAGGAGACTCACAGTTACACCATCAGGTCGCCAACAGGAGTAACAAGAACAGTACATGTTTACATTTTAAAAGAAATGTCTTCTTCATAGGAAAGAAGACTCACAGTACTATTTACAATAATACTTTTTTGGATTTTATACTTTGCTGTTTATTAGTCCTCGATTTCTTTTCTGTTTTCAAAATAAAGATATATTGACTTTTAGAACAGCCAAAACTTAACTTCTTACTCCACTTTATAGTAACAGAGATAAGAAATTATGTCTTCTGCTATCTCAGCTGTCAGATCTACTCACAAATTAAAGATAAGCTACTGCATTTAACATTTACTCTAGCAAATCGAAGGCTGAGATAATAAGTATTATCCCTCCCAGGGCTTCATGTAATTCAATGATTGAGAAATTGATCTTCAGTTAAAGCAATAACAATGCAGGTTGTGCTCTAATTAGAGAGCAATGACTGCAGGGACAGTAATAGTGGTGTTTGAGATTAACTTCCATATAAAATTGTAAATCATATACTATCTGTGCTTGTGGGTAGATTATTGATTTAGAATAATTACTCACTAGAGTTTGAGTTAATTTGGCCAATGCATATCACCATACGTGATAATAAATTTACATTTTAAGTGAATATATGCACTAGAATTTTTAGCATTAGGCATATGTTGCAGAGAAATGGAAAGCTTGGTGAGTATCTGGGACTCCTCCATGGGAATACACTATTAGCTACATCTCCTGAGCCCATAATCTAGCCACGTATGAAGCTTTACTTATTCCATTACTTTTTGCTGAGTTTTGTAGGAAACATTGGGAAATAAACTCTTTTCATATATCCATAGCTGTATAAGAAAATACTCTAAAGTTTGGATGCCTAAAATCTTCAATGATTTATTGTTACTGTTTGTAAGAAGTAGAAATTCATATTCCAATCTGAACTTTTGGTCAAGCTATTTTAATTAATTGAACATCAGTTCAAAGCGTGTGCTCCTCAAGTTTAATTTTTATTTTTATATTTTTAACAGTGCTGGACATGACCTGAGTTCATGGAAAGCAGATTAAAAAAAAAATCACTGAACTACATCCCAGCCTACAAAGCTTTTTGAAACCATTGCTCTTGGTGCTTAGACCAATCAGCTTTCCCAACCTATTTAAAAAACTCTCGAATTCTGAACTATATCAACTTACTTTCATTCCCTTTTATCCAGAACAACATAATGAATCATGAATTCAAGCTTTCCTGATACCAATTTGTCAAGGAAAGTTAAAATTATGACAGCCAAAAATACCAACATCCTATTATACTGTCTCCTTTCCCGGAACTACAACTTCTTTAGACACATAGACTGTCTTTCCACTCGTCTTAGGTGATAGCATATAAATAAATGGCAGCTGCATAAAATAGGTCTCCATCTGTCCAGATTTTGGTATCAATTTCCTCTTCATCTTCTCTCTATGTAGACAACACTGTGTATTCTTGGACTAGTAAATTATCACAACTTTTTGCCTGCTGATGTGAAAAAAAAAAAAAAAGAGTTGGAGAGTTAAGAGAATTCTCAACTAAAATTACTTGCCTCCAGCTGGAAGTAAGGTACATATTCCTATTTTTGAGATCAATGTCCTCACCAAAGAAGGCTTAAAAACAGTCTTTCTGCAGGACCAGAGAGAGGAATTAGTATATATTTTAGTTTTAGTTCCCTTTGTTTGATAAACTGTATTCTGACCTTATTTTTTTGAAAGTATATCATATTCAAAATGTTGCACTACTTAGGCTCCTTTCTCTCTTACACACTTTCTTTTTGAGTACATCAAATGCTTGCTATTCATACAGTATAGAAATACACAATTTCGTTTAAAAACAATAAGGCGTTTTGTTTTCAGTTATCCACCACAGCTGTTTATCAAATTACATTAAAAATAAACTCTATCATATTAATGAATAAGGTAGAGAAGTTCTCCAAATTCACAAGAAGTTTATATGGTAAGGATGGAATTAAAACACAGGTTTTTCTGAGTCAAAAATAAAGGCTGTCAGTGCCCCCTGTGCTGTGCATAATGCTACTTCTAACATGCATTTTTTATGCTTTCATCTCTCACAATAATAGAATCCTGATCTACACAATGAGCTGCTTCATTTTCTTCTCCAATCTTTATAATTACACTTGTAACCACAAGTCCAAACTGTCCCCAGCCTGCCACAATGTCATTCTTATCTCAATCTATCATGACACTAACCCCCAAAAAGTCAGCTTTCCCCTTTTCTCAAAGAACATCACATGCCGTCAGCCATGGAGGCCCCGAATCATGGAACTATTCGGGGACTTTGTACAGACAAAGTGGACTACTATATTCCAAATCACAACCAGCCTCACTCCAGGTGATATGGGAGATTATTCTGTAATACGGTAACATCAGGGACAAGCAGAAGTTGAAGATGTCTTCCGACAACAAGCAGGTCCAGAAATTCAACAGGAAGTAGAATCTGAAGAGTTGGTGTTCCACACTCGAATTTATCAGCTACAGAAGAACACTTGGCAAGGGTTGTGAGGTAGGCATCTACTGCATAGTCTCAGATTATTCATTTGGATTAATCACATGTACTCTTCTAATTACTCATGATTTTATACCTGGAATTACCGTAGAGCTTTAACTCTCTCATTCCCCAGAAGGAATGATGTAATTTCCACAAAATTTTATTTTTGTTATGCTTTTGATCCTCATGCTCAGCCTCACCCCTATCATTCAATATAAGACACTTGGCCCTTGCCATGCAGCTTGTAACTACCTTTAGGCTGATCTTTTAGAAATCATTGTTGATCGTCCATCCTATAGGCTTTCTTTGATCTTATTTCACTTTTCCTCAATGTCAAAAACAATTTATAATACTGCAAACTTGAAATCCAAGAAATTTGATGTTTAGGATTATAAGTGAGGCCCAGATTGATAACCTCATGCTTCTTAATGAAAGATGGTAGAGGGAACTAACCAGGAGTTCCTTGGAAAAACCTCACTGCCCTAAGCATACACACATATTTCCCCTAACACACATATACACACACAAACATGCATATACCCACATGCACACAATGGAAGAGTAGTTTTGTCTTTATTGGCGGTAGTAGGTTGTGTATGCTGTGGCACCTGGGGTTGGTCTGGACAAGCCCTGTCCCTAAGAAGAATTTACTGCACAAAGATTACCAGAGGAAAAACAAAAATTCTACATTTTCAACAATGTTGAAAGGCCGACCCAACTCTGATGATTTGCTCTTGTTTATACTTATAGGAACTATACAGTTAACGACCTTATTGCTGAAACTACCAACATTTGGATATTCTGTTTCATGCAACAGAAAGTGTGGTTAGCTAATGAATCCTTGAGAAGTCTGTATTTCTTCAGCCTTTTCCATTTCAGCAAGTAAGTGCTGTTGAGATATGAGTTACATTTTCACTTTACTGTTGTTCCTGCTGCTATTTGTTTGAGGGACACCAGGCCCATCCACATACCGCTTGCCCAGAATCCTTTCCATGTTCCAAGGTTCGGTTTAAATAGAAAACATTAGCAAGTTACCCTTTATTACCCTAATATTTTGTTTACTCTCTCTCTCTCAGTCCCCATCTGTCTCTGTCTCTTGTCTGTCTGTCTATCTCTCTCTCTCTCACATATTGAGAATTTTGAACCTGCATCAGTGTAGATGTAAAATAGTCTTAGGGTCCCACTGAACAGAGTTTGCAAAGTCATAATCCTACTTAGAAATTTGCAATTTTAAGAGATTTGTTTGATCTCACTCTCACATTTTTCACTTTTAATTGCTTTTTAATTTTTATTTTACTTGAAAATAAAACAAAATTTCATAATTAAATAGGAGAAGTAAAACTTTTTTTTTTCTTCCGGACTCTTTGAATATTAAATTCCAGTTGTGTCCCCCAAACTGTGCAATTTTAAGCAAATACTGCTTAAGTTTCCATAAATGTAAATTGTGAATTTAATATCACTTGTGTAATAGGTTTTCCTAAGAGATTAAATGGTCTAATGCATTAACATTCTCAGATAGAATAGCACTTGGCACACAGGCAACACTGTCTATAATTGTCCTATTAATATTGTCAGAATAACTTGGGTATGGTGGCACATACCTAAACTCCCAGCGCTCTGGCAGTTTGAAGTATGAGGATCAGGAGTTCAATCCCAGCCTGGGCAACTTAGTAACTTAGCAAGATGCTGCCTCAAAATAGAAAATTAAAAAAAAATCAGCTGAAGATGCAGCTCAGTAGATAGGCCCAGAGTGAACTCTGGGCCTATCTATCTATCGATCTATCTATTGATCTATCTATCTATCTATCTATCTATCTATCTATCTATCTATCTATGTTTCATGTTTGACATTCAGTATGTTTTGATAAATGGTAACTATTATTGTTGTTACTTCAACAATGTTTTATATCATTTTATTAATAGTTTATTTTTTCACTCATCTTAAAACCCTCTCTAGCTTCACCTTAAATAACTCGATTTTAGAAACTGTTATGCAATTTGTTCTACCACATAGATTTTAGTGCTATTCCCATAGAAAGATCTCAGTAGATATTACAAAATAATACATATTTTTCTGTGTCTAACACAGTGCAATGTAATTCTGAGAATATGTTTTTAAGATTTATTGTCCCTGATAGTAAGAAAAATGAAAGCAGCCACTGCAATACTTAAAAAAAAAACAGGATTAAGTGAAATATTCCATTCATAAAAGAATGATCGAAACAACATAACAATTTATCAAACCATCTGTTTTCAAACAGAATATTTCAAACTAAATGCTTTCGTTTCAGTCTTCCATGGCATAGGCAAGAGATCTGGAGACAACGGCCACTGGAAAAATAGCCTGTCATATTCTTAGATCTTCAGAGTGGAGGCGTGCCACACCACAGGGGGACACACGGAAAATTACTCGGCGCACGAGGGGCCAAGGGAAGGGGAGAAATAGTGTCAAGAGTCATTCATTTCTGCCAGAAGGAACAGATAAGATGCCGTAAACGGGATTAAAACTGCTACTCTATTTTTTTTTTTTCCTCCAGATTCTGGAGCAGAGTAGCTATCTCTGCTTCTCTAGAGCAAGGTCCCGGGATAATTAGGCATGGGAAATACTGGTCTTGTGTATGAGAGGTTCATAAAACAAGAAATTGGGGATACGTGCTCTGAACTGGTTTATTGCCCCATCAAAGATCTGCTTGCAGGCAGTTTATTTGCTCACTTTAGGAATTAGCTAACCTTAAAACAGACAGTCCCTACAGGGTAAGCAAGGTTCCCCAGACATCATAGATGCCACACAGATTCTAGAAAATACTGTTATTACAAAGCGACAGATCAAGATGGACAGAAAAAATGCATGGACGTTTATAACACACCGTGGTGTAAGAACGAAGTCAAGCTGCCATCGATTTAGGGCTGTTTTAAATTTTTTAGTAGGATGTCTAGAGTCATAGTACTGACCCTTTCAAGATGGGTATGAAGTATATTAGTTTGTGGCTTATAATACGATGTTTGTTCATGCTCTAAAACTCATCTTTTGCACCAGCTTGCTTATGCTTCTTACTAAATGTTGCATACAAAATAGTATACACCTGCTTCTGGCTAATGACTAGAGTAATATAAAAGAATCTATAAACTGTGCCTCTCCTCACCTGACACTTAGGTGTCTCCCATCCATCTTGGGGATTCACAATACGAAAACAATGTGCCTGAGAAAGTGCTCTGAGGTCTGTGGCTAGAAGATGTCAGCTCCTCTGATATTGCTTGTGCTTTCCCCCACTGTACCAGCCATCTTCATAAAAGCCTTACATGAGTGTAAAGTGTCGAGTCTCCTTCCATGTCCTGTCAATAAGTGGATCTCTTTAAAATTCACACACACACACACACACACACGCACACATATATTCCTCTCTCTTGCTTGTGTTATGCACACAAAAATGATTATTTGTACTACTAAGTAATACAAGTAATACAAAAGAATTAGCCATAATCAGAAAGACAGCACTACACACATGCTCTTACTCACATGTAGAATATAAAAAACTTGGTCACATATTAGTGGAAGTTGAAAGTAGAATGACAGCTGCCAGAGATCAGGGAGTAGAGGAAGAGAGGGATAGGGAAAGGTTGACTAATGGGCACAAAGTTATAACTTTCTATAGATAGGAGAAAGAACTCATATTATTTGCAGTGTAGAAAGACTATAAATATTCATAATATACTGTATATTTTCCATTACATTGTATTAGTGTATATTATATTTCCATAATATTGGATTTCACTGTAGCATTTTCACACAAACAGTGTATAACACACTTTGATCATATGCTTTGCTACTAATTTTTTTTATTTATATATTTTGCTGTAATCTGGATCAAACCCACTGTCACTACCATTGAGCTAAACCCCCAACCCCTTTCCTTCTTTATATATTTTCCTTTCTTTCTTTCTTTCTTTCTTTCTTTCTTTCTTTCTTTCTTTCTTTCTTTCTTTCTTTCTTTCTTTCTTTCTTTTTTTAATTTTGAGACAGGTCTCACTAACTTGCCTAGGATAGCTTTGAACCAGTGATCTTCCTGCCTCAGCCTCCTAAGGAGCAGGGACTGAAGGTATGTGCAGCTAGTCCCCTTTGTTTATTGTTTAAAATGTAGAAGAAACTACTTTGAATATTTTTGACATAGAAATATGATAATTGTCAGAGAAGATATAAATACATGGATTTAAACATTTCCCAAAATGTACCTTTTAAATATATCAGTTAAAAGTTTTTAAAAAGGGAGGGAATAGTGGTCAGAAAAAGTCAAGAGAAAAAGGACTTACGTGAGAATGAATGCCCTGCTGAAAATGTAAGGTTTTCCTAGTGTCCTTGTGTCAGATACAAGATAAAAATTAAAATAGTATATTTCATACAATTTAGTAATTTTCAATAATAAATTCTAAAGTATATAGTATTTAATTTTATTTAGTAGCATTTCATAGTGAGTGAAAGCATTAAAATTGGAAGAGTTAAAACATTTCAATGATTTATAACCAGCTTTCTTACATTTAGATACATTTTTCAAAATATCCTAATATACATTTACTAACGTTATTTGGATTGATGACTGAAGAGATACTAAAGCCTATAAATTCAGAGCAGTCTTCCTACAGGACTGGCTTTTCCTGTTTGCTCTACCGACTAGGGCTCTAGTAGAGAACAACGTTGCATCTTCATTTTCTGAAAACTGACACAGTCACATTTCTCAGAGTTACAAGACAACTTGTTTTAGTATCTGGACAGAGCACTAAGCAAACCTTGGTAATACTGACACATACTTGTATCACATTTTTACATAGCACAAAGCATTGCCCCTTAATCTTTATATCCCAGTTGCCCATGCAATAGATTATAGAAACTATTAATTATATTCTCAAATCATACATGATGACATTTAAAATGTTTATATTTTCAAGCTGGTCTGTATGTTATCTGTGAAAGCATATGTAACAACTGACTATTCCTTGTTAGGTTGAAAATGTAACATTAGTTTGAACTATATGTTATTCATGTTTCTGTCTGTAGCACTTACAGGCATTGTGTAAACATATATTTGATACATGGTAAGTAAATTTAATTGAACTCAATTACCATTTATATCACTGAATGTCCTGTGCATACTTTAGGGTGCACATGAACGGACAAATTGAAAGACACAACAAATGCTCAACGTAACGCACATGAGCTAGTAGCTGTACTTTGTCACAAATAGAGCAGATATTTTAATGAATGTAGAAGACACAAGAGGAACATCTGTGTCTGCAGAAGTTCAGGTGGCATTTTATAGCAAAAGCAAAATCTGTAGTTTGTATCTTGATCAGGTTGGGTGTTTATCACCATAGACCAAAATAAGTGAAATTGAGTTCATATGACTCAAATGCCTCAGTATTTCTATGTCCAGTTACCAGTAGAAAAGCATGAAAACCCGAGACTGTATGGCCAAGTATTTTCTATTCATGTTTTCTAGGGATTTGCCAGGTTTGCACCTTTATCACACACCAAGCACAGGGAAGATCCCACAATCAGACCGCACACTCTCAGTAGACGACTTGGTCACCTTCTGTCTGTCCCCTGTTCGTACATGGAGAAATTGTATGTTTGGGGACTGTGATATCTGTGGATCTCAACATACTGGTAGGTGCAGGCAATTCATCATCTCTGTAAACAAGAAGTTGGAAAAGTCTAGGAGATATATACAAAATCCCCTTTTCATGGGCTAAATGTAGCTAGAATAACCAGTAAGAATACACACCTTGACTTGGATTATGTGAACGAAACATGCACACGTAATAAACATCACTAGAATCAGTGCAACAGCTGAGCAAATAGGTCCAAATGAAAAGATTAAAACACACACACACACACACACACACACACACACACACACACACACATACATACACTAATTGAAAGCCCTGTAGCTGCCAAGTAATCGTAAGGCACACCGTCGAAGGCCATTAGGTTCAGTCCGCACCTGTGCTTCGGATTAAAAAGGTCTATAACTGCTGAAAGGTCTCTCCACAGGTACGTTTTTCCAGCAGAAGGATCGAAAATGAGCTGCGTCCAGAACAGTTCTTTACAAGCTATTTGTGAAAGTCAGGGGTTTGAGTACTATAGAATAAAAGGCTGAGCAAAATCAACATTTTCTTACTTAGGACTTGGAAAAGACTGATTTTCTTCTAAGCCCTTTTCAAAAGGATTTAAAATTCTTGCTCCTACCTGATTGCTTGTTGAAGCTTTTACTTCTGCAGCCCAACTTTGTATCGCTGCCTCCCAGGAGTTTGCTGCCAAGGCTTCTCCTATTTTTGCACACCTTGAGAACTCGGCCGGCAATAGCCCAAAGGCATGGGACACTTCAGCCACGCTGGTGCCGAGCTCCTTCTCCACTGCCTTCCCTGGGTGTCTTTATCTTGTTTCAGTGTGTACAAGGGAGTCCTAACATGTAGTTCCACAAACATATAGTTTCTAATCCAAAGGAGTGAGCCTTTTTATTGGATTAAGAACCTCTTTCTGTAATTTTTTTTGGCCCAAATTCTCAATTGAGTTTCATTTCTACTGCTGTGTTCTCTCTGTATAGAAACACATTCAGAGTTTCCTAAAGATTGTCTCCAGAAATTTAATAACGGTTTTTATACAGCTTGACTTTGAGAGGCCATCTAATTCTACCTACTAAACCTCTTTTTCCCTCAAATCAGCACATAGTCTCATGAAAAATAATCAACATCTATTTAACTTATTTCACCTGTCTGCTTCCTTTTTTCAATGATTCTACCTTGTGTGTAATCACACAGGACCTTCAACTTCTGTTTTACCTGATTATTACTCCTGTTGTATACGTGAAAATTGTTCAGTCACATCATTTCACTTATAGAGCCTTACAATACATTTTTTGCTTATCTGTGCACCACAAAAAGTGAATTTCAAGGATGATCTACAAGAATGTGATGTGTCCCTAGTAGTAGGTGATGAATAAAAATGTCCTCTTAAAAAGAATACCAGCAATACACCTAAACAGAGTTTACATCTCATTGCAGCAGCCGAGACTACATGCAGTGCGGAACCGGTGGGCATTTCACTAAGACCACCACAAGAAGGGCTCACTGTTGGCTTTGGACTCTTAGTAGGAGGTTTGAGGAGGCTTTCCTGTAAGAATGGCTTTCTCTATTACGTGGTGTTAAGAAGTACAGATTATTACATGATTACCTTATTCTTGTTTTGAAGACAAGAGAATCAAAATTTAAACCTATATTAAGATAAAAAAGGGCCAGCATTCCTATTGGTCAGAATAAAAGGGATGTTTGGAGTTTGAGGTTGTTTGTAAAATATTCCGATGATTATCGGTTTTCAGACACAATTGTGAAATACTCCTCATGTCTTTATCTTGGTCACTTGCCAGCAGGGTGACCTTTTTCGATGTTGACATTCTGTGAAATTGTTTGAGATCAGCAGAGAAACATCAAGGTCTGGTTAATATTGCTTGAACAGCCACCAAATGTTGGAAACCACTTTATCCTTCGTCAATAGCAAAACATTCCATCGTTTTATAAAAACCACTTCTAATATAACAGATATATGATAAACTATTACACTTTAAAAGATACAATTCAATAAGATTTGACAAATTTATACACTCAGGCCAATCACAGTTAAGAGGTAACGATCTAAGGATGCATCCCCCAAAGTCGCCTCTTTTCTCTTGATAATCACTTTCTCCTCTTCCTTCCTAGTACCATCTCCACCCAGCAACCATTGATTTGCTTTCTTTCATGACATATTAATTTTTATTTCCTTGAATTCATTATCAATTGAATCATATAGTTGGCATTCATTTTCTGGAGAAATGATGATTTGGCTTCTTTTTCACCCAGTGTAATTATTTAGAGATTCATCTATATTTTTATATGCATCAATACCTCATTTATTTTATTACTGAGCAGTGATCCATCTTCTGAATATACCACAGCTTGTTTATCCATTTACCTACTGATGGGCATTGGGGTTGTCTCCAGTATGGGCTTGTTATAAATGAAGTTTAAATATTCATGAACAAATCTTTTTATGCATATGTGCATTCATTTTTCTATTATTCAGAAAATATCTAAGGATAACAAGGCTAGATCATGTGGTATTTGCATCCTCATCTTTTGAAAAAAACCCAACTATTTTCTAAAGTGATGAGATTTTAACTTTCCTCCAATAGTGTTTAAGGATTCTATTTCTTCCAAGTATTTCATCATTTGATCACTGTAGTGGGTGTGTAATGATGTCCCATTATGTCTTTAACTTACATTTGTGTGATAACTAGCAGCACCCAAGATCCTTCCATGTGCTTGTGTGCAATCTTCTTTGCTGATGTCTGTTGAAATCAACTGGTTTTTTTTATTAATGTTTTGTTTATTGCTACTGAGTAGATTCCTTTATCTAGTTTAACATACTTTATCAGGTACATGAATTATAATTAGGTTCTATTGTCTTTTACTTCATTTAATACTCTCTTTGAAGGGCAGAAACTTAATATTTTGAAGTCTAATTTATGAATTATTCTTTTATGAATTGCATTTTTGTGTTACATATAAGATATTTGCCTAAACCAAGGTCACAAACGTTTGCTCTGATGCCTGATTTTATAAATTTTATTGTTTCTTGACTAATGGATATCTAATCAATTTTGAATTATATATATTTATATATTATATATAACATGATATATATCTGGATTATTTCTTTGTATAAATATTTAATAATTTTAGCAATCTTTGTTGTAATAATTATTCCGTTATTCTTCTCTTAATGGCTTATGTAGCTTGTTTAGGTAAATCAGTTTCCAAATATGTGTATATCTTTCTGGACTTCATTTCCTTTCTATCTTTGTATCTTTAGACAAACATTACACACTATCAATGCTTCTACATTCGTAATAAACTGCAAATGAATTTGCTGTTTTCTTATGTGGTTTTAAAAATAGATAAACATTTACAACACGATGTAGAGATAATATAGAAAATTTCCACTTACTCTACACTTAGTATTTCCTCTTAGAAACAATTTATAATTTGACAAGTAATGAACCGATATTGATATGTCATTATGAAATGCAGCATATTTCTTATAGACTTCTTAATTTTTTCATCATTGTTTTTCTATTCTAGGATTCTGTCCTGGATATCACAGTATATTCAGCTGACATATCTTTAAGGACTTTTTAATTGGCACAACGTCTTAACTTTCTTTGGTTTGAAGATCTTGACAGTTTTAAGGAACGCTAGTCAGGTGTTTTGTGGAATTTCTACCAACTGGAATCTGACGGTCGACTCATTAGAAAAGTTCTGCACATTGGTGAAAAAGATAACAATGCTAAAATGTCATTCTCATCATAAATGTCAAGAGTACATACGATCATTATGACATAATTTTTCGTATTAACCTTGATCACCTGAGTCATTTCTTAGCAGAATTGCCCACTCTACAGTCACACTTTTTCTCTGCTTCCAACAGTAAAAAGCCACCATTCTTAGGCCATAAAATGAATGTGGAGTCGTGCTCCTCTTCCTGAGGAAAAAATAAATGACAAAATTATTTGGAATTTTTCTGCATAGGAAATTTCCAATTTCGCCACATTTGTTTAACTATTTGCTTACTTTAGCATATGCTTATGAATATTTATTTTCTAGTTTAAATTGTAAGTTAGTTTTTTGTGTGTGTTCTACCAAATTATTACCTAGTTGGATTTTAAGAATCCAGATGACTCCTATATTTTTTGACACACACCATCATACTGTTTTCTTTTGAGCACCATTTTTTTACTGCCTGGAACTATTAAAAATAAGAGGCTTATTTTGTAAATCATCCTTCTTGGTCTTCAAAAATCAGTCATTTCTGCAACAACACTGAGTTTCTTTTATTGGATAATGGTGTCAGACAGCAAATATTGCTACTAGGGGGTCATTGTTTGAGACATCTCAGCTGATAAGGCAAGGAAATATAGCTACATATAGTGACTAATTTTTTAAAAGCATCTACAAATTTTCAATATGTTACCGTACTAATATGTCTTCACAGTGACTTTGTAGCTCTATTTCATTAACACATTGGTAATTCTAGCTTCTATCCTTTGTTGATTTGTAAACTCACACACTATCAGTGACAAAACACATTTTTTCCTCTTTGCATGGGGCAAGGAATGTCAACCTTCTTCCCCTTCAAATGTCAGAAATAAAATATCCAGGTATAGTAAGATATTTTT
This sequence comes from Hystrix cristata, assembly GCA_004026905.1. NCBI lineage: Eukaryota > Metazoa > Chordata > Mammalia > Rodentia > Hystricidae > Hystrix > Hystrix cristata. The sequence goes on from PVJO010013466.1 coordinate 12,874, forward strand.
AGTTCTCTGGTATACAGTGTTGAGTGTTTCCTACTTTTGTTTTCGTATATTTGGGAGACATTGTTTCTTTGGGGAGGAATCTGCTGCTTGGAAATAGATTGATGTTTTATGGTCTTGCCCCTAAGGCTTGCTAGAATGGGAATCAAACTAGGACTTATTATTCTGCACTATTGAAGAAAGATTCTTTTATGCATTTCCCAACATTTCCCACTAACTTTATGGTTTCCTATTACTTCAATATATGCCTAAACTCTTGTTATTTCATGGTATAGCCAACAAAACTTCATGAGACTCTAGAGAGGTCACCCAATAGATAGCTCTGTAAGAGCTTGAGTCTAACCCCTTTCTCCTGGACTCAGTGCTTGATCTAACATTGAACACGAAATGGAAACAGGATCAACCTAAACATGCATACAGCCCCACTGACTGTCGAGGATCTTGCCATCCTCCACTTCCTGTAATCCTGAAGGCTAACTGATCTTGGAAGTATTTTGTGAATATATCAAAGACTGAGACAGAAACCAAGTAGCAAGAAGAACCTTGGGAAAGGAAAGAGGGATCACTGACTGAGAAACGACCTTGATGAAATAATTTGAGCCAATGGATCCATCTGTACCTGAAAACCAAGCATTCCTTGGATGTCAGCTGCATAAAGCAATATAATACCTTTTATCATAAATCTTTATGCTCCAGTCCAGCGTGTTGCGTTGGCAACAACAACAGAAACGTTCCGACATTATTGTTCAATCTTTTATATGTGAAAAGTCAAACATTCCTATTGACAACACTTTTTCTACTCTTATTAAGATGAAGCAGGTTGGGAAGATTTCAATCATTTTTTTTGGCCAGAATAGAAATAATTTTATTAGATATTCACATGTTATTCATATGAGTGCTTACTCAAAGCTGAATTGATTCTGGAAAAATTATAACATCAAAAAGGCAGTTTTTAAGGGGCTATGTAGTACATAGTCTAGAAACTATAACAATGTACACATTTTGAAATAATTCAGAACTGTTGAAATTTAATGATAAATACTTGAATAGTGAGCACAATACAGATTGATGGCATAAAATACTTATTTCTGATGACAACTTCAATTTTCTTACCTGGATTGCTCAATCGATGCATTTATTTTTGAATTCCAGGGACAACCAGTTTGATTGATTACTTTTAATATTTTCAAATGGCAAGAGCATTTAGAAATAATAACAATGAAATACTAACTTTCAAATATGATGTACAGGAAACTCCTAAGTTAGGTGATCAATTATTGCTAAGAGTGTTGCTGACTCTGTCAGAGCTGGAGAGAAAAGGAGGGTGGAGCATACACAAAGGCGTGGGAGGCCTTCGATGTAGCCTCCTGCCGTCCCAGCCTAGCTTGGCAATCCAGGTGATCTCGATTTTTATGCTCCATTTCTCCAGCTTGTAATTACATGGATTATAACTCCCAGTGGTATTTGAATTTAATTACAAATGCCTTAGCATTGATAATTATTACCTGGAGAAATAAAGACTAAATGATACCACTGGCCTCATCTCTACGATATCTCCATTTTTTTCATCACCCTACATCAGGGCACATGCAGAGTTTAAACACCATGCTTCTACCACTCAATTTCAAGTTTCTTGTTTCTAATACATTTACGATGACATGCTTATACTTAAGGCAGAAACTTGTACCAAATCATTGTGTGTATCTCACTTTCATTATAAAAGTATTTATAAGATATAAATATTAGGTGTACAGAGATGTGGGGTTTTTTTATTAATGTATTTTTAATATCATCTGCATGCATATGCCTAAGTTTATGATTTGCATTGTAAAGAGAAGGCTACGCATTTTCTACAATATCAAATGGATTAAATCAAGTAATGAATGTGAGTCAAAATAAAATTATGGAGCTTCTTGGCCTCTTCCAAACAATCACTTCTCTACAAATTTGTTCAGCTGGAATCTCTTTGGTCAGAATCATATTCCATTTCCAGCTTTACAGTTTTGAAAGACATGATAAATAACCAAAAAAGCTTCTAGTTTCATGATATCTTTTTTAATTCTAGATAAATTCAGCTTTTCCAAAAATAACCACAAACCCAGAAGAACCTCACTAATTCAATGTTTATAAAAAGTGTTTAAAAATTCATCTATTCTTAGTGACTAATTGTGAAAATTACCCTAACAGTCTCTCAAATAGAGCATGTTTTCAATTACATTATGGACCAGGCACCATGCTGGAAGTTCGAGGTAACTCCAATAAACAAGAAATAAGACCTTTGTTCTCAAGAGATTTTCCTTCTTTCTGATAGATAAGAAACACACAATTACAATTTGGTATATAGGGTCTTATATTGGCCATTGCTAGTCATCTCTTGCCATATTTTCTAGGGGAACAAATTAGCAGTCTTTGTAAGCAGGTGTGCCTGGAACTTTAGACGTTTTAAAACAATACAGTCTATGTTTGCTATGTTCTTACGAAAATATTAAGTAAATCTGAACTAATGGGAACTAATTCTTTGATTAAGTCTGAATATTTTCAAATGCCATAGTGTGGTCCATATATTTAAATAAAATTTACTTGTGTTAATATGCTGTTGAAGGCAAATTTTGCTACCCATCTTACAAGATACATTGGTTGGACCCATTCCTGATAATTTTTTTTGAGACAAAACTGAATATCTTTAGTTTTCAGCATGATTTTCATAGTCACTGATTTGTGATTATTAAACATTGAGTTTTTGTTCCAGTGTTATTTTCATTTCAAATTTTCATTAAGAAGTTTCGATGTGAGTCTGCTGTGGTAGCACATAAATGTAAGCCTAGCTACTGGGATGGTAGAGGGCAGTCTGGGAAACAATGCGAACCTTCTGCAAAAAAAGGTTTCGGCTTCTAACAACCTCCTCAAATGTTAGGCTGGTTTATTTATTTGTAAATTTATATTATAATTTGATGGTATTATAATTTTGGGGTTTTTCCTTGATCATCTCTAAACAATCAGTATAAATTTTGTTCAAATAATTTTATTTCAAACAATTTATGCTGTATATTTCTGAATTTAAATACATAAATATTGAAATATAACAAGAGATAGACATTTTAATTTCCTGTTGATTGAGTGACATTAGTGCTTATTAAGAATATGATTTCAAAACCTAGTTTTCCTAGAATCAAAATTTTCTTTTGTTACTTAATATGATGTGTGATCTTAAATAAATTAATTAGTATAACTATTCCTCATTTAAAAAATGGTAGAAGACCATTAGATTGTGGAAAAACATAAATGTTCACTGCATCTACAGCATTGTAGTCACAGGGTACATATGACAATAATTTTCTCTCATATTTCTTTAAAACATTTAAAAAATTTCGAATAATTTAAAATATCAGAATCAAAATACAAATTTTAACCTAGATATATTTTAATAACCATTTAAAGCTTATTTTTACTGAAATTGTTATAAATATTTTCTCTGTAAGAATATTGTAGTCAGCTTGTTTTCATACGTCTGGTCTTGCAAGGGGTAATGCACGTTGAATTTTGTCAGACCCACTATACGGTGTTTTTAGCAACTTGCCCTCCTTCTTACCTAAGATAAAACAGGAAGACTATGGACGAATCAGTAATGAAATGGGTCTGTTTAAAGAAGAGGGGAGTTGGGAATAGAAAATATTTGATAATACAAAAGAAGAAAATACGAACATATAAGAGTTTTCAGCAATGACAGGTTATTTTTAAACTCACTAACCAGTAAAGGATATGTGGATCGTTCACTGATATATTTTTGTTATCATGTAACAGAACACTGAAATTTACATTCTTGTGAGAGAGTAGACTTTCAGTTCATGAAGATATCATTCATAAAATAACCTTATAGTCATATGACAGAGCATTAAGAAATCCTAGAGACTGCATAGAAAATTTAGTCAGTTTCTCTTAAAAATAATTTGGCAAAGGGAAGAAAATGTCCAAATGGGAAAGGGAACAAGGGAGAGAGAGGGGGAAAGGAACAGAGGGACAAGAGAAGTAAGAAATGGAAGGAAAACATGGAAACAAAGCTTTTGTAAATAAGGAGGGAGGAGGGGGTGAGGGGAAGGGAATGGGAAAAAAAGAAGCAACAAGATATCTCATGTACAGGTACAAATTCCCTATGATGAATGTTATCACTATGTACATCTAAAATGTACCATTAAAATAAAATTGTAAAAAAATAATAATTTGGGAATCAAAGAGAGACAAAAAAAGATAAAAATCTCAAAGCACTGAACAAAAATCTGGTATCAAAAAAGTCTTCTTAACTTATTGAAATTCTATTAATGTTTTGCTAATTTATTATGAAAAGCTTTTATTTCTCATATTTGAAAATAAAAATTAACTGAAACGGGAATGCTACTAAGGTCTTGCTCTAAGGGTCTCAGAGCTATAGTGGAAAAAGCTGCTCATGGAAATTAATCATCATTTTGGCTACTCAGATTCTATTTTGAACACAGACATCTCTATCTTGAAAACCCAAAAAAAATCTTACATTAGACTTTATTATTCTTGTGCTTTTGAAGATTCTAAATCATTTCAGTTATTTAAATTTTAGTTATTTCACTGACTGACTCAGTGTAAGAGTTCAAGTATATGAAATAGATGTAGCACAAAAATGCAACTTGAATCAGCAAAGACATAAATGTATTGTTCCAACAAATCCCTTTGCCACAATAGCTCTGCCAATTTGCTTGAAAAATGTGCAACCCTGGTGTTTTGTCCCCACTTAACAACCAAGAAAAACAAAGTAGGTACAGTGAGATACAAATCTTCCATCCCATTAGTTCAATATATTTCTGCATAGAAGCTTCTCAAAAATTGGAAGCATATTTTGGCACCTCCTTATTTCAAAACAAACAACAGGTATGAGAGATATACACTGAAATCTGTCAGTGCTTAGAAATGCTGTTTATAGTTTCTTTTCTGGAAATCTCCCAGCCGATGGGTTCAGCACTTCTTTATCTACTGGTTCATTAATATTACATTAGCATTACCGAGTAGACTAAAAGTTTAAGTATGTTTTTCACTCATAGACATTTAAACAGGGTAAATAAATCATTACTTATTTAAAAATGTGATTATTGATTATAAGAGGTATGAAGCACAATATGAAAAATTTAAAAGGGAGAAAAGCAACAACTAGAAAACTATTCTTTCTTTGACATGATATACAGATAATAAAATAAATATCATTTATACTTTGTTCATTTGAACCAGAAAGTTTAGCTGATAACAATTAAAACAAGCATTTTAAGTTAAAAATTATATTTCCACTTACTCTTCTTCTACTTAGTAATAGTGTTAGAAAATACTGCTGTGTTCATATTTTAATAAAGTATATAATGGCCAACTGTCAATAATATAATGTTTGTATAGAAAATTTTGCTGTTTTACACAAATTCATTCTAATTCTTATAATCTATCTTACAAATTTTGTTAGAGTTTTCTTTTATGTGTTTATTTTGAGACAGGGCCTTGCTCTGGAATTCAGGCTGGACATAAACTCACTATGTAGCCCAGGCTGGCCTCACTCGTGGAGATTTTCCTGTCTCAGCTTCTAGAGTTGTGGGATTACAGGCATGCACTGCCACGCCCATCTCCTAGACTTCTATTTATAATGAAGAAATTGTGACACAAGGATAAAAGATTACATAACCATAAATTTGGTGAAAGTCATGTACTTAAAAGGAGCCATTTATCTTTGACTTTAGTTGATCTGTAACATTGCTAAGAGTAGTTTCTGCCAGTACTACAAACTTCCATTAGGAAACATATGAAAAGAAAAACAAAAATAATACTTTGATGAGAAAAAAACATTCACATATATTTAATTAATGGTTTACAATGTAAATCAAGAAGAAAATAAACACTTGTTAGAATCTTGAAAGAAGAAAATACAGAGAAACTGAGGCAGATGCATCACAAATTTGAGCTCAGCCTGGGCAGCTTAGCAAGTTAATAAGACTCTTTCCCAAGGCTATCACATTAGTATTCATAGTAGCATTATTTGACATAGCCTCAAAATAAAAACAACCCAAATGCTTATCTATGTACGAATGGATAAATACAATGGGATATCATTGTAAATAAAATGATGAAATACTGATCTGCTACAACATGAGTGAATATTAATAGCATTGTGTTGAGAGGAAAAGGTCAAAAATGACTACATATTCTATGATATCACTTACACGAAATGTCCATATAGTGATAAAGTAGACTAGAGACTTCCTGGGGTATAAGAGATTGAGGGCAAATGGGAAGTAATTTAACCAAGCAGTGATTTATTTGGAAGGATGAAATGATTAAGATTAATTGTGGTGACAGATGCACAACTGTTGAACATACTAAAAAAAAAACATTGATCTGTACATTTAAATGAATTTTAGCAGGTGAATTATATCTCAGTAAAATTATTGCCAGACATGCATGCACCAACACACACACACACACACACAAACACACACACATATGTGCACACATGCATGGGAATATGTACTCTCTAGCTAAAGTCCAAAATTTCCAAGTTAATAGGAGTACAACCTTGATTAAGTTATCGGATTACTCTTTGCCTGTTAAGAGTTTGGATCTAGAATGTCCTCAGAGGTCTCTTGTGCTCAGAGGTGGGGCTTCTGGAAGGTGACTGGATCATGGGTGGTCTGTGTTCATCTGGGGTCCCCTGGTGAGTTCACAGCTGAATGTGCTGTTAGAGGGTAGAGTCTGGTTGGAAGCAGGTCTTTGGCAGGATGAGCGAGAAGGGCGTGTTCTTGCTCCTTGCCCTCTTTCTCTGTTTCCTGGCCACTATGAGTTTAGCTTTCCTCTGCCATGCCCTTCTGCCATGCTGTTTCCTGCTTTGGGACAGCTAGGCTTTGATTGAATCACCTGAAACCTCGAGCAAATTAAACCTTTCTTTAAATTGCAGATATCAGGAATTTTGTCTCAGCAGTGCAAAAGTGAGTAATGCAGTCCCTCATACCTATCTCTAAAATGGGCATGAAATCACTAGTTGCTTTATAACATCGTTGTGAACATTTAATGAATTGAGCCATATGAAGAACGCTTACAGAGTACCGCACCCGGCATCTATGCCGACACTGCCGAGTAAGTTCCCTTCTCCTGCTGCTGTTACTACTTCTACTGTGATTACTAATACTGTTGTAATGTGATTTACTCTCATAACCATGGACCTCAATATAAAAATCGTAATATTCATTTAATCCGTGGAAAAGATATCGAAACTCTTCATGTTTATTGTAACTGTATGTTGATTATGCTATTATTACATTTCTCTGCCCAATCTGTTTATTTATGTCAATTACACAAAGAAGTTCTTGTCGTGGAACTTAGTCCCATACTTCTTTGTAGAAACACTAGCATCTTGTCTAATACAAAGTGAGAAGTTATATTTTTTCTTTACTGAAACAATGCAAATATTATGTACATGCCCTGATCAATTAAAACCAACATATTGAGCTGGATAACGGCACATTCATTGTGTACCAGATCACAATATATTTCCAGGTTGGATGGCAGACTTGCAATATCAGCTTTATAGCAAGGATATGGGCTAGTAGCACATGTGCCAGGAGATTGACTATAGCTACTTCATCTTTTTTTTTCACATAAAATCCTTGGGATATGGTCTCTCCAAAAGGAAAAAGCAAAATCTTTAGCTATTATAGTCTCTACTCTCTATTTTATTTTCACATCTCTGTAAGTCTTGATTTAGGCTAAATGCATCATTAATCTTGAACATACCCACCTAAGCACACAATTAAAGTCAAACAGAATAATGAGTGACATTACAAAGAATACAAAGTAGCACACCAAGACTGCATTCATCTATTCCATATGCTGCACAATTACACACACCCACTGATTTGCACAGTGCCAGGCCTACAAAAATTTAACTCTTTGCGAATAATAATGAGAATACTTGAGTAAGTTAATGTTGGAAACAAAGCCAATAACCATAAGATTTACTCATAATAAAACCTTTGAGGCACGAGCTATACCATAAGACATTGTATTCATGACATATTTATTTAGGCTTTTATTTTCATTTCAGAAAACATGAATTTAGTTACAAATCTATCATTTAATCACTAGGAAGCACTGAGTGAATTCTTAATTTCTGGGTATTTCAATTTCTCTAATTCATTATAGCTGGGAAGTGGATTATAATAATGGCTCATAATCTACATTTGGTATGAGAATCATTTAGTGATTTTCAGAAATACTTAAAAAATTATCTTAAGAAATTGAAGTTTTTATTTTACTTCCACAATGAATGCAGCCAAAATAAAGAAAAATATTGGCTTGTGGCCAGAGAGAGGGAGGGAAGGTAGAGAGAGAGACAGAGACAGAGGGACAGAGAGACACAGAGAGAGAGAGAGAGAGAAAGAGAAAGAGAGAAAGAAGGAAGGAAGGAAGGAAGGAAGGAAGAAAGGAAGGAAGGAAGAAAGGAAGGTGCTACAATAGAGATACCAAAAAAAAAAAAAAAAGACAAAATTAAAAAAATCTACCAGTATATGTTAGTCTTCCTACTAGGGAAATCAATGAAAAATTCTCTTCACAAAAATGTAATAATGCTTTTAAATGGTGTGGGTTCCCTTTTCTTTCTTCACAGTCCTCAAGATTGTGTTGTAAAGAAGAATTTCTGTTTGTTTGTTTTTTCTCTGCCTCCACTTGCTCCTGTTCATTGAAAAGATATCAAAGGAATTTTACCTTAAATCTTTTCACCATGTAATTCTGCAATTATTTTATCTTGGAAAATATTTTCTTTTAAGTTTCAGGGGCTGGGGATTTAGCTCAGTAGTTAGAGTGCAGATATAATATGGTCTGTTCTTACAAAAGGATCAGAAATATCAAACTCTCCCATCATAACAAGTCCATATCTCTATTAGCATTTTTACCAATATCAAATTAACTTATTTTACTGTTATAGTTATTTTCTTAAGCTAATGAGAAAAAAAAAATCCTTTTCTTTGGCTAAACAGAAATGACCCAAAACCTGTACATTTTTCTGAAATATTTTAGTTCCAAAGATGAAAAAGAAAAGGACATATTCAATATAAAATGCAGGTCATAGTAACAGTTATTTTATATGTTACTGTTGATTCTACTAAGGCAGACAAGTCACAGGAAAATTCAAAGGATCAATTTGTAATCAAGAGGGATTTAATTCAAGTTTTACTCAACTTCTTCCTCACACCTCCCAACCATGTGATTGCAAGAAAACACATTGCACAAGTTCCCTAGCAGCCTTCTCATGTGATTTGATCTCCCTGGCTGCTCTCACACTCTCCATACATGCTCCCTACCACACCTTACTAAAATACAGGACAGTTTGCTCTCAGACATCCCTTGAATATCAGGACATGTGTTCTAGTGATCAATGACTCTCCTTCCAACTTTGCCCTGGAGACAACACCCATGTACCTCTTTCCTTTCTGTAGTACATCTTCAGTAGGTCTGGCAATATCCAAACACGTTTACCTCTACATAATAGAGACTGATGACGAATTAGTAACTCTCTGTGCACCACGTAGACGAAGGCTGTCTCCCAAACTGAACCTACACATTCACCATGGATGCTTACCTCCAGGAGCACACAAAACTTCAGGTTCCAGAAGACGCACTTTGCTTTGGTTTGAAAAATTCCTATGACTCAAAATATATTTTAAACTTGTTTTATTTCAGATCTGTTATTGAGCTATGAAACAGAAAAACAATGTTTCTTTCCAGGAGAAAGTAAAATAGAAATGCACAAAGAAAAATGTGATGAGATATGGAAAGAAACAACATACCTGCCTAAATACTGTAAGCAGCAGTTTGTCTTTATTATTTACATACCTCCAGATAATAGGAGGTAAGTACTATTTTGCCTATTTGATATTTGAAGAAACTGGCATTGAAAACTTACATAAGCTGCTGGCTATCATGTTGCTGGAAAGTGATGTACCACTGATGAACTCTGATTTCTTATTAGTTGTCCTTCTTTACAAAAAGCTTACTCGATGACTTGAAACTTTCATATTCTCGATGGCTAGAATATGAAATATTCTATTGTTTTTATTTGGTTTTTTTTTTATCTTTTCCTCCTAAAACAAGTGTTAAGTAATTATTTTGTGCTTAGTTGGGGAAGTCTTTAATCCACTGCTTAATTTATATATAGTAAGTGTGTAGAAGTCAGAACTATTTGATAATATGCGCATTAAATTTCACCCTATCATCTTTGCTCTCTGTGACTAGGTAACCATGATCCTTTTTATTATAACATAAAAGTCACATTTTATTTCATATTTTGATTTTACATAGATTTTATGATTATCAAGGATTGCTTTGTGAAACAATTTGATAAAAAAATTTCCCTCCATGTTTTCAATTAATTAGATGTGCAAAAATAATAAATTACACAAGTGAAAATATGATTCAAGTTGACAAAATTAATTAATTCCTAACAAAAGTAAAGGAATATGTCACTTTTATAATTCATACATATTTGATTTTGAAAGAAATAATAAATATTCATACAATAAAAATTATATTGAAAATGGATCTAGCCCTTAATCACTGCCAATATTTTGTAATATGCTGTAATATTTCCTTGGAATTTCTTAAAGAATATCTTATTACTATAGACATTTTTGTTTGGACAGAGAGGACCTCTTAATTCAGAAATATATTTTCTTATTTTAAAGATTCCTCTCTATCAATAACACTATTTCCCAAGTATTAGTTTTGCATCTGGTATTTTAAGTAATAACAAGGAAAAAATAGGATGATTTTAGTTCAACAATTACTTTTTTTGAAGCATTGTATTTAAAATTCCATGTGTTCATGCTACTACTAAATTGTCTCATCATCTCTGAGAGACAATTACTCAGACATATTTCATACATGAAAAATACTGTGGATAGCAAAGAACATCTGCACTAAACCCAATACTTTCTATACTTGAATGTTTACGCAAATTAGGTTCGACCCCTCATCCCTATGGTTTACATAGTTATTTTTATATAGCACCAACATCATCACTTTTTCTTTTATGGAAAAACTTCACAGGAAGTTTTGAAACAATCTTTTGAAAGGGATTTTGCTTTTATATAAGTGATCTTTTCACAAGCGAGAGAAAAAAAATCACATGCTTCGAAATCATCATGGATTATTGAATTTTATATCACTGACACTTTTAAAATTAATGTATTTTTCCTTCTCAAGGCTGATTAAAGACATGTTTTCATTAACACTCTTGTTATGGTAGTGTTCTGATTAAAATTAAATGGCAATGCCTAAGAAATTTATCACTAAAAACTGGAGTCTAATAGCTCCAGATGATTGAGAATCAACTCCAGTAGTAGTAAGTACCAAAAGGACTTTAAGTAATTGTAAGAGAAAGCTGCATTTTAGAAAAATTGTTCCCTTTGATCCTGTGATTTCATTTATAGTTTACATTTATCTGGTGGTCTCCAAGAGCAAGATAAGCTTAAAAATCTTCTTGATGATTCAAAATAACTATGTATATTAGCATCTGTACTAATCATTTTTTATTAATGCAGTTCAGTTTCCATAGCATTGAGGCAGAATAATAACTACTCTTAGATGACAAAAATTCTCCATTCACCTAAAACTAGTTATTACTTTTGCCGTTTTCAGTAATTAAAAATACACACAAAAGTGACTTCTCTTTATCCTACCTGGGAGATCTATTAAATCATATTCAAAATTAAGTCTATTCCCATCCTTAGGTTATTATTTAAACATACTGTACGGCATCAAAAATTCTCTTCTCTCTTTTTGCTGTCTAAAGGACAAAAAGTAAAGTAGGGAAGCTTGTCTATGCCCTAGTTTCCCTTCCCATGTGTTCAAATATCACACCTCTTCTCTGTTGCTAGCCAAGCTGGCTGCTCTGAAATTCATTACGGAACCCTGCAGACTGGTTATGTAACTTGTGTACCAGATCCACGCAGTTTAAACTAACTGGTGGGATTTCCAAAAAACATAAAGAACCTTGCACTTGAAACCTCTCGCTCATGTGTCTGGTTTTCTCTTGTGATCGCCACGTTCTACCCTCCACGATCACTTCATCTCTCGTTCTCTCACAGGATACCGACATTCATCCTTAAGACTGTGAAAGGACATTACTTTTTGTTGTTTAGCTTGTTCTTGACAACGCACAGATTTCTCAAGAATAAGAAAATTTCCTTTCTTGCAATTTAACCCAGTTAAAGAAGATTAACCTAATACTTAAAAGGATATCCGTATGGAAGTGAATTTCAAATAATGCTTGTTCGCCATGCATCCCAGAATACTACATTCAGTTCAATCTCTGACGGAGAAACCATCTTGTATGTGAACATTCTATAGTTTGAATCTCGTATATGCTCAAAGATCCATATTTTAAAATTTTGCTCTCTGTGGTGGTTTTATTGGGATGTTGTACAGAATTTAAGAGGAATTTAAGATTTGGAGGAGTTTTTAGATCACAGGGGCATCCCCTTGAAGGGGATGATGGAGCCATGACCCATTCTAACCTGCTCTTTTGCTTCCCAGCCACGCAGTGAGCAGTTTTCTCCTACCATGAGCTCCTGTTGTGTGTGCTTACTTGACTCAGGCCTAGAAGAATAGAGCTAACTGATCCTGGACAAAAACTTCCAAAACTATGAGCCCGAATAAACATCTATTCTTTACAATTTCATTATCTCGGGTATTCTTCCTAGTGGTGGAAAGTATGCTAACAGATACAGTGACACAGAATTCTGGAAAAAAGTACAGAAGCATTCCGTGTTGCAAAACTCCTCACAGCCTCTTTATCAGTGAGGACACAGAGGTTGACAGTTTATTCAAAAGGGATCTGACTGTGTCAGGAGAAAAAAGTATCTTATGGATGAAGTACAGAAAATTTACATGTTTTTCCCCAAGTAAATACTCTTGTATAAAAATATTATTTTAGCATTAGTAACTTTTACAATATAAAATGAAAAAGAAGTGATCATTATTGTTCAGTAACAGGTAACCTTTTATTAAACAAGTAAAAGGAGCTAGATACTATATACTAAGGATTATAGAGATTATCTATCCTGAACTTTGTAAAAACCATTTTTCACCCCATTTTACAGATGAGGGTATTTTGGACTAAATTTGGATTAAATAATTTCTCTGCTGTCTCTTAACTAAAAAAGTAGAGACAATGGGATTCAAAGCTAATGGTCTATGTCCATAGTACAATCACAGGAAAAAATAAGGCTAAAACTAAGTCACGCCTACAGACAACTTACCTGGACCCTTACATTCTTACTTACTCTTGTTTCAAATGCTTTATTCTTGGGAAGAAAAATGATTTCTAGTTATATATCCTGGCTATGGAATTCCTTCATCTAGTTTAATAAATTCACAAAAATTATGAGATTTAGATCATGAAACATTAGACTTTTAAAAATGAACAGGAGGATTTTAAGTACTGTATACCTAAATCTGAAAAGCAAAGAAAGTAATAATATGCACTCTATATGTAATGCATATTTATTAGATGCATTAGACCTTTACAGTTGAGAGCTATAACTTATAAATAGCTTTTAAAATTTGAATTTGACCAATTAAAATTCATGAAAAGTCAAATTTCAACATCTCAACTACATTTGGAGGTACCATATTGGACAATGCAAAAGTTCTTCCATTGTAAAAAGTCTGTTTGAAGAAGGTCTTCAGCACTGTTCTAGGGTCTGGGGGAAAGACTATTAAATGAAGCTGATTCAACTCCTCACCATATATAACTTGTATTCTAGAGAAAGGGAAGAAATATATTTATAAATTAATTCAATTTTTGAAAAATGAGCATCAAAAGATTCTCAGGGATAAATATGCCTCCATATCTGAACATGAATAAAGTGATGTATTACCTTTACCCTCTATACACTACCAATATCCAGCATCGAAACACACTTTTATTATACTTTAGGTTATCTTATTTTATGTTATTTTTCACAGAGTCTTAATGCCTCTCTAAGGTAGTCCACCGATCCCTCACTCTCTGGATTGTTGACCTGACTTGTCCTTTTTTTCCCAGAATTCTCTATCTCTGACACCAGCATCCTTTGCCTATGACCATGCACTGGATCACACTGTTTTCTCTGTTTGCACCATTTTCTACACGACAAAGCTTTAGAAATTTAAAACAATAAGGCCATGTCCATGTTGGCATCTCATGAGAAGCAGCACACCCAGGAGCAAGGCAGAGTGAAATTCCTGCCCTTGTATTTTTAAAATGTGTCCTTTGTTTCTGGATTTTCAGTGCTTCACTCTAAGAGGCTGGAGTAATCCAGCTAATTACTGACTATATTAAATGAAATAATAATTAAGGAATAATGACATTTTCTTCAAAACAAAAATGTGGTGGGATGGTGAAAAAGGAATAATTGGAAAGCTTTTTTTTTTAATAAAATTTACCAACTTCTTTTTCTTTAAGTCAATATTCACTTCATATCAGTATGTTCAGAGAAAAATGTTTCAGAACTATCCAAGACAAGATCATGCTAGACTAATTCCATCCCTTTAAAATAAAAAATATAATACCTTGGTTTATATTGACAGTTTTAATATGAGTTGTGTTTATAACACAATCGTAAAAAAGTTAATACAAGACATAAACATAACTATTAATTAGTTAATGGCATTTTTCAAAAATTCTTTTAAATCAGAATATATGCTGCTATCATTTAAACTAGAATTTACTGAAATGCTTTTAAAAATAAGAGGGAAAGTAATATTTGAAATAGGTGGGAAACAAAATTCTTTTCAAAAAAAATTTAAGCATTATCCCATTTCACGTAATACTATCTATAATCCAAGTTAAAAAAAATGCATCATCATACAAACATTAAAGCTTACTCTTCATGAAGCTTTCGAAATTTTCAAACAAGCTTTAAAATCTGTGCAAATAAATTTACAATGGTATTTTTAATGTTTATTCCTCTAAAGTCTAGTTACTTCTAGAAATACCTCTCAGATATGATCACATTCTTCTCTACCTCTGCGGATTATTTTAATGCAAAGATTTACAATTTACGTGCTGATCATTCTTCCACGTCTGTCCTGTCCGTTTCATCCTGGACCAAAACGCATACATTACCATTGCATTCATAATATTGATTGCTATGGAACTTTGTTCTTTGCCTGGTTGTCTGATAATGGCCATATCTGATAAAGCAAATGTTTTCTGTTCATCTCCATCAGATCACAGAACTTTAACAGTTCTAGCATTGCTCAAAAGTCCAAGTCCGAAGTCTCATAGGCTCAAAGCAAATTCAGCTTTGAGCCCCTGTAAAAATCAAATGAAATGATTTAAAATATCATACAGGCTCCATGTCTGGCATCTGGGACCCAGTCTGCTGGCATGTGGGTTTCCCGGGCCGGAGAAGCCTAACCCCTGTTGCTTTGTGTGTTACAGTCCACATGGCTTTGCTCCCAGGCTGGCTTTGCACACAACTTGTATTTTCCCTCATTTCCAAGTTCCCAGCATCTCTGTCTTCCTGGAGTTTCCATGAAGCTCGGGCTGTATTCCTGTAGTTATTTCTCTCCTCTCAGCAGCTGCTTAGAAGGATGCTAACCCTGCCACGCACTGTCTGGCCTTCTGTGTTTCTCTTACAATCTCAGTGGAATTCTCCATGACCCTTTACATGTCGCATTCCACATTCCTGCAGAACGACCATCACGGGCACAAGGCCGAGATCTGCCCCCACCGGAAGCTGTACCCGGACCTACTTAAATAATGGCTACAGCAATTTAAGTGATTTCTGTCCCTATAAGTGATCATAGGTGAGCAGGGTGCTCCTAGACTGACTTCTCAAAAGACTCTGGCCTGGACAGTTTTTGAACCATCTTTGTTTATTTTGTTTTTGTTTTTGTTTTTGAGCCTGTGATGGCTGTTCCCTTGCCAATCACTGAGATTCCCTCCGGGCATCTTTCCTATTGCCCCAGCACAGTGATTGGCTTCTTTTGGCTAGTTCTAATCTCTTTTTGCAACTGTGAGCTCCCTGACTACACCCTTAGAGACACTACTTTCCTGGTAAAACTGCTCAAAATAATGTTCACATTCCTCTCCATTCTGCTTTCCAAATCTTTCTGCTGTCTTCCTCTTTGATTCTGATTAGCACTATAAATTTGGCCAAAAACAGTGAAATCCATGCCACCGCCTGAGCAGAATGCAGCCTTGAAGTGTTCTCTGCCATGTAAACTCGTCTGTCATCTTTAATCTGAACCTCCTACAAAGTCACAGGGCATGCACAAAATGCGTGAAGATCCCTTGCCACAGTATCACAAGGGTCCCTGTAGTCCTCATTCCCATCTGAACCCTCATCGCTTTAGCTTTTGCTGTCCACGACCATGTGTGCATTCTGGCCTTTCAGGCCCCCACCAAGGTAGTCCATTTATCTCTGCTTACAGTGTTCCAGGCTTTCTCTAGCCTACTCCTCCAAACATTTCCAATTTTCTTTTGCAGACCAGTTCCAAAGTCTATTCTACATCATCAGGTGTAGTAACAGCAAGGAGCACTCCACTTCTCACTACGAAATTTCTGTGTTAACCAGTGTTCCAGTACTGTAACAAAATACCAAAGAAAGTCAACCTGCAAAAAGGAAAGGGGAGGACCAAGTCTGTAATATGTAGTCTTTTGGAGGACACTTATCCAAATGATAGCAGAAACAATCTGAATTTCCGCAGTGTACCTTTCAGAGCTGTTCCTACAACCTAAATCTCTCTAGTTCTATTAACTACGATTCTGTAGAGAAACTAAAGCAACAGAAGATAGATACATAGAAACATACATAGGTACATAGGTGAAAATTAAAGATACATAAATATATATTGTAGGAATTTGCTACTGATTATGGAGGACCAGAAGTCTCAAAATCAGCACCAATGAGAGACAGCATAACTCAGGTGGAATCTGGAGCCAACCTGCTAATTTCCCACCCAGGACTAAAGGCCCGATACCTGGGGGCCAGCTGGTGAGGGTCCCAGCTGAGGCTCCTGTTTGTGAGAGGAGGAGATTGTGTCCAGCCTGGGAAAAAAGATGATTTACACTTTCCCCACCTTTTATTTTATCCGAGCCTTGTGATTCGACAATGCAATCTTCTTTTCTAAATCTACATGTTCAAGTGCTAATTTCTTCTGAAAAAATCTGCCCATTCACACCCAGAAATAATATTTCACTGGCAGTCTGGGCATCCCCCTAGTCTAGTCAATTTAACAAAACTAAGTATCATACAAGTGTTGTCTAAAGTTAATAAATTTATACATTTACAAATCTATGTTATACATAGGCATATACTTTAATCCTGTAATTTAATATAGATTCAAATTCAGAAATTTCATTATGTTTTCTGAAAAATGGAATCGTTCAGTCATGGTCTGCAGTGAACCAGAGGCGGCACCCTTCTTCTGGGAGGTTTCCCCTGTATCTGCCACCCAGGCTTCTTTGGTAATAATTAGGCGCAGCTCACTTATCCATCCTGTTTAAATCACTAGTGCCTTATTTGAGCAGCCTCTTCTCCAATGTATTGTGCCTCATAACCAATTTTTAACAATTGTACCTTGGTTTGCATTGTATTTCATTAGCAAAACTTTCAACTTCTGTTTTGCTAGGTAACGTGGTTATGTTAGGCAATCATAATTATATTATTTTTACTTTTGCAGAAATTTATATCTTACAATAGTGACAGCCGCAGTATCACACAGATGATAAGGATTAAGTCAAATTCTGCAATAGAAGGATTTTCTTTTTGCATTATCCTGATGCTTCTTAAGTACATATACTTTGCTTCTATAGACTGTGACTCTCCTTTTTTGGAGATAGGTTGACATATACAGTTAGATTTCAGTATAGCAATAGCTCCTTGCTTTAAATATTGTAAAGTTATTTTATATTATATTTTTACTTATGTATAATTGCAATAACACAACTTTTTAAATTAATACCTGAATGTATGGATTAAATTCATTTCCTCTGATATGTGGTCCTTTTTTCACTTACATAGACTATTTTCAAAATCAGCATTTTTTAAACCTCTGTCTGGTTCATTTTGAACTGTTTGTTTTCTTATACATGTATGGACAAATAATTCCTGAATTATGATAATAGTTTTATGAAGCTAAAGATGGTAAATTTATGCCTATAGAAAACATTAGAAATAGTAGGTATTAAAGTGGATAATATATGCTTCAAACAACAATATCATAATTTAAAATTTAATTAGAAAAAATTGCCTCCTGCCAATATATACTAGAGACATATGTAAATGTTATAGAAGACTTTAATGGATACAAGGTATGATAAAAATCCAGCAATAAAACAACTGAGAGAAAACATTATCTTTTCTTCATTAGGATGATGTCGTAATAGCACAAAAGCCGTAGTTTTATATGCCTTATACAATGTTTTTTCAACATGGAACTTATTATGTTTCTAAAGGTTTTTTATTATTATTATGATTACTATAATACCAAGAGAGATGTTCATGTTATGAAATGCAGAATACATATTAAAATGCACAATTATATTCCTAGAATAGCCAAAAGTCAAACATCTCAAAGTTAATTGAGGCTGTTCTAAGTTTTTTCAAGCAAAAATGTTAATTGAGATAAGTATGCTCCAAAAGTACAAAAAAAAGACGAAAAAAACTAACTATTGTAATTCCCTTCATATTAAGCTTTATGAATTTTTGTTTGTTTTTCAGATAATTAAATGCCACTTCTATATTTCGTACAGCAGAAAGAGAAATGGAGCATTGTGCCTGGAAATGAGATGCATAAAGACATAAAAATATATAAATCAATTACTTTCCTAGTTATATTTCAAGCATTTGTGTATGTAGTTTAATATTTGTATATGTTTTTATACTTTTATGTGTTACACATATAAGCACGCACGTGTATATAGTAGTTAGTTGTGTAGTACTTGCCTCAGGCTACTATAACTAAACATCATAGATTAATTGGCTCAGAAATTATAAAAGAAAGAATATACAACAGAAATTTGTTCCTTTTGCTTCTGAAGGCAGGTAAGTCCAAGCCCAATCTGCCTACCAACTGAATGCACCTGAGGGATTTTTTTCCTCCCCCCCACCTTATACTTGACTAACTTCTCACCATGTATAGTAAGGACAGAGCTATCCTGTATTTGGTTTTTGTTTTTTTTTTTCCTAAATACGCTAAATCTATCAGGGCACCATCCCATTCTCAGGACCTCATTTAATCAAAAATACCTTCCAGAGCCTCTTCTTAAAATACAGTCATATTGGTGGGTTAGAATTTTGGAAAGACATAAACATTTAGTCCATTACATTATGTGTATCAGTGTGAATGTGTGTGACACCCCCATAAATAATATATATGTAAACGTATTTATAATTTGTTTATTGGTTCACAAAGTCCAAGCTTTTGGTTAAATTCTCTTGGCCAAATATCATGTTTTTACTCTGGCACTGCTGACTGATAGAATCATGAGTAAACACAATCCATATCAACAAATTTTAAATTTTCTGGTAGTCACCTTATAATGTAAAAGTAAATGATTAATCAAATATAATGATATATATTGCTTAATCCAATATGTCCAAGCGCTATTCAATACACACTCCTTGCAAAACCTCCACATGACGTATTTTACAGTTTTCATATTAAGCCTTGTAAATGAGTGTGTATCTTGTTCATATAGCACATTTCAATTAATTAGTTAGCTGTCTGTCATCGTTCAATAGCTATATGGGGCAGTAGTTTTCATATTCGATCTCATAAGTATAGAATTACTTAAGGAAACATTTAATCCATTCTCATGTTAAATGCTTGCTTTAAACAGAATCATATGGAAGAAAAGCTGTATCTTTAAGAATACAATGCAGAGAAAAGTCATCTCTAGCGTTCTTCACCAAATAGATGTCTTGACTTCGTTTTAAAATGACAATAAAACATCACATGTAGCTATAGATATTGCAAAGCCAGTGTTCAGGCAAATGAAAGGAATATCATTTGAGAACTGGGTAAACAATTTATGTATTCTATAAGTAGATTGAAAGTATTTCAGGTGCTTTATATTACTCAAAAGACTGACACCGAGCAGGTTCAAATGTATCCATTTAAGAGGCAAAGAAAACAGGGGAGAACGAAGCAGAAAACTCTGGAGACTTTAGTGCTCTGAATAGCTGAATCCAGAAACCTCAAGGGTTTGAACAAGGAGACTTTTAAAGGAGGAAACAGCTTGAGAGACTGTGAATGCCGTGAGCTATTAAAGCTGCAAAGATTGCATTTCGAAGCTGTTTATTCCTGAAGGTAAGTGGGGAAATCTCTTGGCCAAAGGAAACAGAAGTCAATGAGCTTCCGTTATGCCTTGGGTGTAAGGGTTTGCTTTTTAACATTATTTTCCCACAGTAGAAGATGAAAATATGAAGAGGAAATTCAAAAATTTAACTCAGAAATCCGAAAGGGAGCAGAGGCAATAAATTTATTTTGAAAGGTCAACTCATGACATCAGGAATTAGTTTTGAGGCATCTTGAGTCTGAATCGTTGTTTTTACTACTAAAAATCCTCAACGTATAAAATGCAGAGCCAGCTTGTGCACGCTTCATTCATAGAACTAATTGCCTACTTTGCATAACTCCTCGCACTGCCTCACGTATTCAGGATTTTGATGCTTCTGTCAATGTTAAAACTTGACAATAGGTCTATATTAATTTTTCAAAGTAATTTTGTTACTTTACTCTGTCGTGCATGAAGTGGCAAAAAACGAGTCAATTTCAGCAAGGAAGCTAATTCTTCTCCTGTCTCTAACGTCTCTAACACTCTTGTCCAGAGCATCATGTCTTAATAACATCCTCTGCCAGGTTGCATCTTGAATATAAACCGATTTTATAATTGACCTTTTCAAAACTACATGTGTTTTAAAATAAGAAGAAATAACAGTCAAATGCATTTTACGGAAATGTAAAACTTTCTTCAGTCTGAATGTGAGGAAACTATTTCAGAGAGCAGGGATCTCTTCCACTGCTCTTTGAATCTTAACAAATACGCAATTATTGATACACAACGCAGGCTCAGAATTGAGCATTTAGAGCTTAAAGAGAAGATAGTGGCAGCAATGTAGTGACAAGGTCACGGGCAATTGTGGGGAAGGAAGAAGAAAGTTTAACGTGCTTATTATGTGGCCTGAATCAATATTATAATACATTAAAAATGGAGTTTTTTTCCCTAAGCAGTCAAAGTCAAGAAGCACTTACACAGAAGTTCCTTCCAATGAATGTTGCCAACCTACATCCCTCCTGTCACCATCTCTCAAAACATACTAAGAATAAAATTTGGAAAGCGCTGTTATTTTCGTATTTTTTCTTCGTGTGGTCATTCCGTCACCCTCTTCTCAATGACACGACCATATCTGCCTTTTTAACTGAAACACTTTTGTATCTGACCAAATTTTTACAAAATTTACCTACATTACTCCTGATTTCAAAGTACAACATAATTTGGCTTTTTAATCAAAATTAAGCACAACTATGTGTGAAGAAAATTAACAAAATACCATTTTCAGAGAAATAAAATTTAAAAATGTCATTCTTTGTCAAAGCCAATATTCTAAATGTATTACAAATTCTCTTCATAATTTGAATTATTTTAGAAAAATAAGCAAAATAGATGCAAACGATTTGTTTGCTTTCAGTGATTTTTATTTTGTAAAACAACAATGTAGAAGTCGATCTTGCAAAAAAATCTATCATGGGATTAATATACAAATTTATTCTTTAGCAAAAAGGTAAAATATTTTAGATTTGTTGGAGTTGAATAGTACAACACAGACATAAGGGCTACAGATAGATAATTGATCATTTTAAAATTTTACTTTTAGTTATTTCCAAAAGTTTCCTGAGTGTTCAGTGTTTGGCTGTGTACATATGCAGAATTCATTTATTCTTATAATACGAATGATACAGTTCTCCAAGCAAGCTGTGATTATTCACAATAATGTACCTGCTAGGCTTTTATTATAGTAATGGGTTATTGCAACAGTGGACTTTACATTTGTCTTTACTGTAATTTTAGTTTATCTATTGCTGAGTATACTTCTGTACATAGCACTATAATTTCTCCAACTTAGTTGTTTTGCAAAATGTGCAGTTATATGCTCAACCAAAGCTATTGAGTACAGAGACTTCTCACTACCTCTCCAGACCAATTACATTTTACACCTCTAAAAGTTGTAATGTGTCTGCTCGTGTGGAAAACCTGGGTGAGAAGCCAGCTGGAGAGAAGGTGGCTTTACCCAGTGGGCCTGGAACTTTGTCAAGTGTTTCTCGACTTCATCTAAAATTCACATTTCTTAGGGTTGATCGTTAATAATTTGGCAGAATTTGTGACACCAGCCTTTTGAAAATGAAAACCCAGCAAGTCATATAAAATTATGATTTATAATATAGTACTGAATTGGTAGCATTATTAGGCTGGATATATTATTTAGTTACTTATCCTGCAGTTATAATTAAGCAAAAATATACCAAAATAATAACAAGTACAATTTCTAAAACATTCATAATTTTAGAAGATAACTCGTATGTATCTTCTGCTGCAAAGTGAAGTTCTTCGAAATCACAGTAGGAGTAATTAGCAGAATACGGACTTACACTTAGAACTCTGGCATCTAAATATCATGTCTTTTCCAGTTTAAGACACTGGGAGTTATGATTTTCTGTCTCCCAGCTACCTGACATGCAGGTCCATGGATCACCCATTAAATGCTTTGGTAATATCATCTTGCTTAGATTCAAGTGCAAGTCTGCAGGTATAAAGAGATATTTTACTTCTCTCCATGCAGAAGCAGGTCACCACTTAGGGTTTGATCAGGTAGTTGTTTTGGTTTTATGCATATCACATTCTCTTGTACATAATTAACTTGCTGAGCCACCTATACACTTATGAATAAACATCTAACATTGATACGCCATAGTCAGCTCTGTGTTGCTGTAACAAAATACCTGACATAAATCAGCTTAAAGAAGGAAAGATTTGTTTTGCTCATGGTTTTCAGAGTTGATGGTTGGCTGATGCCACTGTTTCTGGGCCTGTGCTGGAATGGTGTGGTGGAGCGAAACTGCTCCCCTCATAGTGGACAGGAGTCAAAGACAAGGAGAGAACCAAGGAGGAAAGGGCCTGGAGCGAGTGACAGCTCCCGAAGGCCACACTCACATGATGCAAATCTTTCAAATAGGCCTTACATCCTAACAGCCCAGTCAGTTATGAATTTGTCCACTGAGAGGTCAGCAGTTCGGTTGGGTACCTACCGAAAGCCCCACCTCTGAATGGAGCTCACTAGGGGTCAAGCTTTCAACACAATGAGCCACTTGGGTGACGTTATAGATACAAACCACAACAGACAGTCCTCATGAAGTCTTCCTTTCTAAATGCAGCATATCCCATACATCTGTAATTTTATTCTTTAAATATTAATAAAGGTACATACATTTCTCCATACACTTGTACACTTAAATAAACATACATTTGCTATTATAGATATGATCAAGCAATATATAACATTCCAAGAGATCTTTATGGTCACTATACTTGATATTTCTATAATTAGAGAACATAGAAATTCAACAATGTAAGTCCATAATTTCTAATAATTCTATTAATAGATCTTTCAGTATTTTCCTCAAAGGGCTAGAGTGTAGCTCTGTGGTAGATCCCTTGCTTAATATACACAAGCCCGTGAGTATCTTGATTCCCAGCAATACACATACTCGCACACTCACATGCTACAAATATCTCCCTAGATCAAACCTACATTTTTTTTTTCTGTTAGAATAAAATCTAAAGGGGGCTGAGGATTTAGCTTAATGGTTAGAGTGCGTGCCGAGTATATTGAAAAACAGTTGAATTTGAATACAGGTTAGTACATTTGTAGAATAAATGTACCACAAATATAAATCAAAGGATGCATATAATAGAAGAGGTTTCCTATGGTTTATAAAGAGTTTATCAGGAGGAAAAACATAAAGGTAGATTTTCAGAGTGCTCAGAGTAGAGCTGAGGGAGTGGAAACCAGTTAAAATGCAAAAAAGGTATTAACGATTAGCAAGTAAGCACTGCTAATAAAATCATCATGAACTAATTTGTTTTACAAGATATATACAAAAATGATTTTTTCTTCCTGATAAAATGCCTCACAGATATCTGGATAAGCATCTAGATCCTTCAAAAATACATAATAAGTACTTTGGTGTAATTTATGACCAAAAAACAAGCTATCCTTGTATTTTAATTTCTAGTCATTCATTACAGATCAATGTTGAGTGACGGAAAGTTTAAAAAATATATATCTGGTTTTCATCTGTGTCAACAGCAAATAAATCAAATCTCTATCAGCTCTAGAAATTTTTATTCCTATCTTCAAGCAATCACTCCTTTAGATCAACAGTACAAGAAATAAATGGAATAACTCAAATAGGTCTACATAGCCACTTGTCTCTTTTCTTCTCATTTTCACCTATATTTTCTTTTAAAATCAGGTGAGTGTTTTTATCAATTTCTATTAGTATCAATTCTGAATTGTGTTAAGAACAGTCAGCCTATGTACACTTTTAATCAAGTCTTTTGGCATATGATTCCTAATTTAAATTAGTTTTCTGGCCTCAAATTTTCATATTGATTAATAACTACTTAGGTATTCTTCAGGTGTCTACTCTCTGACAGTACCTACATTGGATGATAAAGTGATAAATGTACACAACACCAGCAACACCAAACTCCTACACTCACTTGGGTGAGAATTAGCAGTAGTGACAGGTACTAATATAGAGATGTAAATTTGGCACTTTGATAAGTTTTCTGAAAGAAAACCAATGGCCATAGAAAAGATATTAAGGGACTTGATGTAATATAATCATAAAGGCCTTAGAAGGGCCCTTAGAAATGGTTAAAGAAATTCAGATTTAAGTATGGTAGAGCACAACGAATAGGATGAGAAAAGGGATTCAGGCGTATTTTCTTGAAGGTACAATGTTTGGCCTGGTGTATGAAGTGAGTCAACATAGGTTGGGATGGTTGCTACAGATAAAGTTGGAACAGGCATGATAAAATACTAATGTGAACATGTAGAATATGCATTTACTGGTTATGCTAAAATAATTTAAAGTTGCTACAGATGACTAAACCTGATTATGAATGGTGTATTTGACTCCAGGGTTGGAATATTAGAGTATGGATGTGTAAGCATACTAGGTCAAAAGGGAGATAGGAGGATCACTGGTCATTGCTCAACTATGTGAGTGATAAAGTGCCTAAGACTAGTAAGCAATTCTGGAAAATTGGACAAACTCAAAGATAGGAGAGAAATGATCAAGCCTAAAGGCATTAGGAAAGAGGTAAAACATAATTTTCATGTTCTGGACTTGCACAACTCGAGGGATGGTTTATTCCTTTAATGAACTAGACAGCATTGGTTTATGGTCAAGGATGGGAGAAATATTATGAGTTTAAGCATGGTCTCATTGAAATGGGATGTTGAGTGATATCCCTAGGGAAATTTGATGATTAAATTCAGAGGTCTAAGACGGAGTAAGAAACTTGGGTGTCAGCAATCAATATTAAATTATAAAAGCTTTGTTTTCCATAGAAGATTCTGTTTATTTTATTTTATTTTTTTTAATTTGACAGAATATTCTGGTGGGGAAATAGGAAAATAATGCAAATTTTGTGTTTCGCAATTTTATTGTAAACATTAATGATTGTATCACTCCTTGGAAAACAAAACTAACTTTTAGATCCTTGAAAATGACTACAGTATTAGCTTTGTGGGAATCTGGATCACATAAAAATAGGGAAACAATCCTACTATTGCTTACAACTTTGTACATGCAATGGAGAAGCTTCACCGAAACAAAAATGGAAAGAATTGTTAAAGTATGTAAGTTCAATTACCTGCAAACTTGCTCCTTTTGCTAGTGTTGTCCATAGGACTCATCAAAGAACAAACAAACAAAATAAAAAACAGCTCACATGTAGCACTCTAATGACCCAGGAAGTGTTTTAGTTGCTTTACCCATGTTTACTTTTTTTTTTTTTTTTGGCACTGGGGATTGAACTCAGGGCCTTGTGCTTGCTAGGCGAGCGCTCTACCACTGAGCTAAATCCCCAACCCCTTACCTATGTTTACTTACTTAACCATTGAGACAATCCTGAGAGATAGGAATATGTTTTCATTTCTCGATTTTGCAGATGAAGGAAAAAATCATAAAGAAAGGAAAATGGCCTTTCAGAGCTCATCCCACTTATAAAGGAAATGATTAGGAATCAAATATTGATTTACTGGTTTCAGGGTGCACACCCTTATATAAATGATATTATAGTTTCAATAATTGACTTGCCTATCCTGTTTATAATTAAGATTTCACACTCTGTTCCACTGTTGTGAATGACACTGATTTCTTGAGGGCAGAATATTCTTCCTTACCTCATTAAATCATGCTTAGCTATTTTCCTGGCTCTAGTGACTGGAATGTAAACAGAAGTGACAGATGCCCATTCAGGGCAGTCTTTCAGCGGCCTTAGAATGATCCAGTTCTCCTTTACACCCTTCCTGTCTGAAGTTCTTGAATAGGCGTAAACTGTGATAGAAAGGCAACATCCTGAAATTAAAGATGGACTCTCTAGAAAAGCCAGAGTTCTGTTCTTTTCCCCTACAAATAGGACGCCTTGTAATACATCAGCTCAGGATGTTATGTTGTACCAGAGGTTTATAATCCAGGTTTGGCTGCCCTTCAGTGTCCTTTAGTGGTGACAAGTGGGGCACATCCAGTGCACACTCCATCTTCCCCGGATAACTTTCCTGTGTCTTGAAAGACAAGATGGCAGTGGGCCCTAGGCTTTGGTGGGATCTTACTGCCAACCTGTAAGTGATACATTTACTTCTTCTAACTCATTGCACACAAATGTGTTTGTCTCTCCAATCTCAGAGAAGTTGGTAATCAGTACATGGTAACCTGCTTCACAGCCAAGTCTAAGACTATGATTCAAGAGTCATCAAGTGTTTTTACCAGCTCTCTCTTTCTGCATAAACAATGGTTTGCAGGGCAGCCTATGATGTAAACAGACTATTCATTACAATTCTCCTATTCCAAAATGACATATAGTCTCCACTACAATATCATGCACGTGCCTATATTATCTAATGAATTTCCTGCTTGTGTGCCCTACAGTAATCCTTTCTTATCTGTGGGATCCCTAAAATAATGGATGGTATTGAAGTCTGTATATGCTATATTTTTTCCTATACGTATATACCTGTGATAAAGTTTAATGTATAAATTAAGCATATTTTATAAGAAATTAACAACAATAAATAATAAGATAAGCTAATTATGACAACATATTGTTCTGAAAGTTATGTGACTAAAGTCTCTATTTCTGGAATTTTCCATGTACTATGTTTGGACTATAGTAACTGAAACCACAGGATGTGAAACTGTAGATAAGAAGGGACTACTGTACACAAGATTTGTTTCCCCAGTTTTTCTATAAACAAAATTATAATAATGGCCACTTATTTAGCACCTGTACTTACACAGGGCATTTTATAAAGTCATAAAATACAATTAATATATTTTACATTTCTGAAAAACAGAAACCAAAAATGATGGTATAAGACAGACAGAGGCTGTTCCTACAGGCCATGTCTCAGCATATGTCACAGTAATAGAGACCTAAAGACTCCACTGCTTTAAGCAGAAAAACAAAGGAAATAGAAATTGTTGTGGCTGTAAAATATGCACTACGAATGGGAAGAATTTGTTCAATTAAATTTTTCTTCTCTCCGGGGTGATGATGAATATAGATATTAAAAAACAATATTGCAAGACAATGGGATTTTGAAGTCGTCTTTCCCCAGAATTTACCTCATGAAACTTAACTATTACAGTTGTCACTCTTGTTTAATAATATCTCACCAAAAACCAAAACCAAAACAAACCAAAAAATTTTATATAAGCAGATATGTGGAACACTCAAGATATTTAATGTTTCATTGCCACAGGATGCCGTTACCAAAGGTGTATCTGGGAAATTGTACGTTATTGTCTCATCTGGATTTTCTCATTAAATTTACAGCTTTTGTAATGACCTTTGGAAAATTTCATATCCCCTGCTTATTGTATTATTACAAAATGTAAAATACAAAATGTATTTCATATACAAAATGTAAAATAATACTATAAGGTTGATATAACCACAATCTGGCAGCATTATCCACGACTTTTCTCATCCCTGAAATTGTTTATTAAGACATTCAAAATTTATTGCCTTAAACATATACAAAGCTTTTCATGTTTTGGATTAACTATTGTTAGTTTAGACGTGTCTATTTGATCTTTCTGTTTGTCTCTGTCAGGTCAGCTGAGAATTTTCTAGCAGGTGGATGAGCATATCTTGTGTTTGGAACTCATTCAATTCGGGCATTTCAGCTAGTTTTCCAGTTTGCAGCAGGCTAACTCAGGCTTTTTCACACAGCGCTGACTCAGGGTTCCAATAATAGATGAATGACATATCCTTGTGTAATAATTTCTTAATTTTTTACTCAAATCACATTTATTAATGTTATATTGTCTACAACTAATTGCATAATAGTCCATATCTTAATGGAAAGAACTACAATATCATATTGTAATGTGGTCTGGATTCAGAGACTGAAAGAATACAGAGTTCATTCTATCTATGTATCTATTTATTATCTATTTCATCTGCCTCACTTGTCAGATATATCTGTTTTCTCTACTTCATTTTATGTGGGAATATTATCTTTGGTATTATATCTTTGACTCTATGGATTTGGATTATGTTTAAGTACTTTGTATGCAGCACAAGATTGATATTTTGCAAGAATTCAGTTACTGTTGAAGAATCAATAATGAGGAGTGTGGTGAACTGACTATGATCAACTTGAGCAGGAACGCCCAGCAGGACTGAGTTGGTGGGTTCTGGGCGTATAAGGATCCACCAGTGGATCGTTGTCAACACAACATAAAGGAGAACAGGAGCAGAAGATAGTTGACAGCTGTTTCCCGGGAGAAGCTCTGTTGCGGCTGGTTCTCCTGAGGGGACTCAGCTGTTCTCATCACAGAAGGAGCTTGGGGCCTTGCTGTCATCGCGAATGGCTGCTGTTCGCTTCTAGAGTGCTCTGGTCTTCATGTCCGATGCAAGGATCATATTCAAATTCCAGTATAGATTTCTTCAGCTGTTTAGTGCACACACAGATGTACACGGGACATTGCTGTGGGCTCCCAGCCCTTGATTGGATCTTTCAGGTCTCCAGTGCATAGGTAGATGTTCTGCACTCTTCCTGCATTTGGCTTGTGTGTGTGAATGTTGCAATTTCTAAGTGTCCTGTATTAAATCTGTTCTCTTGCAAACTATTGACTCTAGAAAAGTAACTAAGACAAACGAGTTAAGTGAAATAATGTTTAACCTATTTGTAATATGAACATGAATGGAAATATTGATATTAAAAAGAAAAATATGTTCTATATTAATTTTACTTGTATTCTAAATACTATATATACATTTTTGTAAATTTTTTGGGTTTTAGTTTTGTCATCCAGTTTTATTTCTTACAGTCTCATAAATAGTTTGTTTTAGCTATGTTTAATTGGTCATTCTATTTTAATTTTCAGAGCATTCAATGTTTATGAGTTTAGTTATTAATGACCAAATATAATATTTAATTTTTTCTTACTTTAAAATATTAATCACAATTGGAAATAAAAGGAACTGCTTATACCCAGAGACATTTGTTGAATTCTTTCTACGAGACAGGTCGATTGTTTGCTTATTCTCAAAGTCAGTTTTCCTGAATCACTAACCATTTTCTTCTTGCTCATGAAGTTTCTCTTACTGTTAATGATCAAATGCTTTAGCATTTATTGTTTAATACCATCATCACCAAAATTTGTAATTATTTTATAAATTTCTGAATGACTTTAAGTTTGAATAAAGAATATTTTGTAAATAAACCACAGAAAGTAAAATTTATAAGTAAGCACAATTAAGATATATTTAAATTACATTAAGTTTATTAAAGTTTATTTACTGAAAGAAATTATCCTAAGCATGAATATTTTTTAAACTGAAGTGCATGCAATTTTACTTTAGTTATTTGATAAAAAACATTTGATTTTTTCATTGTGTTATTTCTAGCACCTAGTTTCATTAGTGATACATTTTTAAACAAAGGATCAAGTTACAGTTATGAAGTTAGACTTCTCTGTGGCTGACATTTTCAACAAGGAGGGTGGAACTCTAGAAAATTCATCTTTTATTTATCACTTTCACTGCCCCTTAACTATAAAAATATTTCTTTCTTTCTTTTTTTTTTTTTTTTTTTTTTGGTTCTGGGGATTGAACTCAGGGTCTTGCACTTGTGGGGCAAGCACTCTAACCACTGAACTAGATCCCCAGCCCCTAAAAATATTTCTTTCTTAAAAGTCCATTTTTACAAATAACTTTGATTTACTAGGCTTTACAGAAGTGAAGGGGAAAAAAATCATCACATTACTAGAATGTTAGGGTGATTTAATTTTCTTTTAATTTATTGGGGTTTTTTGTCCCCATTTATGGCGATGGTTTATACATTTTTCTTAAACTTCTTGAAAAGTATCAGCGTAAGCATTAACTTCAGGAAGCTGAAATTTTGGCATTTTTGAGAGCAGAAAAAATAAAATAGCATAACCAACTTGTGTGGTAACAGAAACCCTTTTCCCTTGTTTCTGTGGATTCTCCACACGATCTATTTTAAAATGGTCTGGGAAGGAGCCGCACTGTGTGCCTGTAATCCCAGCAGTCTGGGAGGCTGAGTCAGGAAAATCTATAAAGCTTAAACTCAGCCTGGACAGCTTTGTGAGACTCTCTTTCGAAACTTTAAAAGGGCTGGGGTTGTAGCTCAGTGCAGAGGGGCCGGCTTCAATACCCACTATGGAGGGGGTCCCCTGTGAGGAAAATCCTTGTGGGTTGAGGTCAATTCTTTGTATTTATGAAAGAAAAGAGCATCTTTACTTCATTAATGTTCTAGGGCAGGGACGGTGAACCTCATAGAGCTTCCAATGATCATAAACAGCTTTTTGTGGCACGTGGGCCATGGGTTCACCCCCACTATCCTAGCATCTGTATACCTGAGAATAAATAACAACGAAAAACGACAAAACAAAACCTTTCAAGTTGAGAGGAAAGAGAGGAAAGAAATAAAATTTACTCTTATCTTTTTTTCTTCTTCATTTGTTCTCTAAAACAAATACATTTCTCACGATTTGCTATCAGGACTTGAATTAACCAATGTCCCGCTAATCAATTTGGGAAAGTAATAGAAGCTTCTCCTTTTTTGTTCCATTTCTTTTGTTTTTAATTTTTGCTTCCTAGAATTATCAGCATTCTCTTCCCAAGAAAGTAAACACATCATTAATTAGCATAAACTCTGTTTGTTCCGAAAATGAACAAGGTTCCACTGTGCCATCAAAACCAGACATTTGCAAATAATATAAACCACAAGGAGAACAGAACTGTTGTGCACAGAGTCAGAGATAAGTTTCACAGACATTTGTCAACCCTCAGTCATCTGAGATTGCAGAGCAAGAACTATTTTTTATCAAACCAATCCGGTTACAGCAGCAATAGCAAAGCCAATATATTATTTAAGTGATAAACAATCTGTACAGTATAATAGATAAAGAGTATTCAGCCATTTCCAAAGATATCCATGAGTCTCGTGGACTCACACCATGGTGTTGGGCGCCAGCAGGAAACTTATTTGGGAAATGGTTCATCTCTCTGTTTTGCAGCTCTCACCAGTACAGAATAGCACTTGAAACTATGTGTTTCTGTTCTAAAGCACACTGTGTCCTGCATTTTCCTTTTACAATTTGATTTTTACCTGCATAGTACAACTTTTTATTGAAACAGATCTAATAAAATTATAGAGTACTGAAATACTTAGAGTTTTGTGCTGACTTAGATGAATTCTGCTTTTCCACTTTGTATAAAAACGAAGAGTTCAATCTGACACAATAAAACCTAAGAAGTCATATCAACCTTTTTACTATTTATCTATCCCATATTTCATAAGCATGCTATGACATCTGATTATTTATACAATAATCTGATTAAAAATTTTACATTTTTATCTCAGCCTGGCAAGGTAACAGGCAAAACTAATTAGTTTGGAAAAAGCTGTATGAAATATATATTTAAAAACTCCTGAAATTAACACTTTTCATAGCCTATGGGATTAACAAAAAGAAAGGTCAATTTCCCACATCTAAGGAAGTATTATTAAAATCTTCACAAAATTTTCACTAAAATTTTTGTAGCCCTTGAACAAATTACAAGAGGAGAAAGTACAGAACTACTGAAGAGTTTATTTTGCCAACTCTTAAGTGTTTATGATATACTGACCCACGGCTATTTCATTCCCTTGGACATAAGTGCTAACTTGGTACCTGGTAATCATTTCATGTTCTTTCTGTTTCTTTTACTTTATCAGGAATTGTTCCTGGGAACATGGAGTCAAAAATGCAATTAATTTGACCTCTCTAGCATTTTCCTCCCTGTGATAGATCCATTGGGACCCTGTGTGAACTCTTTTCTCAATCTCCCACACAATCCTAGTGACAAATCTCATTATGTTATAATATAATATGAAATGTGTGTGTGTGTGTGTGTGTGTGTGTGTGTATTGTTTGAGAACATTTCACCCTCTGATATCTATAATCATTCCTCACTAAAAACCTTCGTTTCTTCAACCTCATCTCTGAGGATTTCTTTAATTTGTTTTTACACAACAGGAATCTGGTCATTCTCTGATGATCTTATTTCCCTGAAGTCCTCTTCGAGCATCCTCCAACCACTTTCCTGGGCTTCTTCCCACTGGGCTTTGGCTAAAACCCTCATTGCTCCTCTTAACCCTTTCAAATCATTTCTCTCCTCAAACACTCAGAATTCAATCTGCCCTCGTCTTTAAATTCATATTATCAGGTGATACGGGCATGATGCTGCATTGTTACTGTCTTTTACTGACATTCTATTATTTTCCTTTATTGATGAAAATTTCAACTGCCAGTTTATTCACTCACCACAACTTTTCCTTTAAATTTGGTAACATCCTGGGGGCTGGGGATTTAGCTCAGTGGTTAGAGTGTTTGCCTCGCAAGCACAAGGCCCTGAGTTCGATCCCCAGTACAAAATTAATTAATTAATTAATTTGGTAATATCCTTATCTACCTAGAATTTTTTTTTCCAGTATGCTAGTCTCTTGGTTTTCCTCATAATTTATCTTTATTGCAGTATTATGCCAGATTTTCGCTTCTGCAGACATATATCACCACCTTGGTAATAGTGATGTTTATTTATTTAAAATTACCAATTCTTCTGTTTTCTTAGTTTCAGACATTAATTCTCTGCTCTGTATTTCCTATATTTCTAGGTTACTCTACTAGAACACGTACTGCAATAATTACGCATCTTCCGTGGCTTGATCTTAATGTCCGTTTCTTGTCCCTCAGGCTCTAGATATTCTTAATCCATTTTTTTCTCAAAATAATGTTCCCTGTGCACCCATTCCCCCCCCCCAACTGATTGTATTCACTTGGACAAACCACTTTTATTTATTTATTTTGAAATTGTATCCATGCTGGCAAGGCTGGAGGAGAAAACAGAGTCATGTGACTCAGAAGATATTCACAGTTAGAAAATGTAAGTGAGCTCTCAAAGCTTTTTTTATTTTTTATTTTTTATTTTTTTTTTTTTGGTGCTGGGGATCGAACTCGGGTCCTTGTTCTCAAAGCTTTTAGAAAGTCATAATTTTTGCACTCTACCGGGTACTTCACAACTTGTCTGTCTTCTCAAACCAACGCTTCCATAACCAATTTCCGCTGAATGCCTTACTTCTTTCTCTGAATCAAGCAAACGATATAGAGCTCCAAAGAATCCTCCCAACACAGACAAATTGCAGTAACACAACTCACCCTGCCTATGCTTGTGTTACCACAAATAAACTACTCACACTCCTCTAGATCCAACTCCTCCTGGGGCACTAATTCCATCGCTTCTGAGTCAGCGTAGCCAATTTTTCCTGCAATTCTACCCTTTTTTCTTCGCATTCTCAAATTTTCTCACTTCACTAGATTATCCCAGTTTTTTTTTTTTTTTTGTTTTGTTTTGTTTTAATCAGATGTTTTACTTAGATTCCAGGAAATCCTGTCTTTTCTTTTTCTTTCTTTGGATGAAAAGAAAAAGTTGATTTATTAAGTGGGTGGTTTACATGTAAATATTAATTTTATTATTTTTATTATATTTACAAATATGTCTCACATAGTACATGTATATCACTTGTTTCTATGACATATAATTGATAAATAATGTTTACAGAATAGAAAATTAAGAGCAAATATAATTTGCTAGGATACATTTCCATTAAAAATGACCACAAACATTCAACCCACTTGTATACATACACACACACAGACACACACAAAATCACACAGATTTATAAACAACTTTTAATTGTACCTGGATCAATTTAGAAGCACGCACAGGAGGTGAACGGAATGGTCAGATTAGGCACAGCTGGTCATATGCACAGCACTCAACAAACTTCTGAAGTTGAAAGGCATTTCACAAGATCCTATTTCTATTCAGAGCCATTTAAATTTCTTTTTCCTCTTTCCTGGTGGGTGATCCCTGAACACTTCCACTTAATACTTAACACTCTAATTTCTCACAGTTTTAGCAAGTACTACTAACTTCTCTAAGCATTATCGCTTCGCCAGTCATCTGATAGTTAATTCTTTTCTTGTCTGTGCCTTCGACAGACTTCACTTTTCCTCTGACACATGGAGCATTGTACCTATCTATCATCAATTTACATGTGGCATGTTATGTATGAATATATTTGCAGGTCATTGTTGCCTAGATTTTGAAATACCTGGTCAAAAATGTACTTCATAGATTTTTCTCTGTCGTATGCTCTTTAATTACTTTAATCACAGCTTCAAAAAATCATACCAAATTATAAGGCCAGACTCTCCGAATTTTCATTTCTACTTTCGTTTTTTCACTCCTAATTTATTCTTACAAAGATATCATTTTGCCTATTCTATCAAATCTGCACTCTACGGTAGCCTTCTTGACATGTCTTACTCATTCTAGTCTCTTTTCCAAAATTACTAGAATACTTATAAAATGTGCATAAAACCTTAGTGTAAGTAGGACAGTACTTAAGGATCCAGAGGTGACTATTCTTCCCTAAACATGGGTGCTGGCAGTTAATGAGAAGTCTAACCGCATTGCCTAAAGATGTTTTATGAAGATGTTTCCTAATTCCCAAACATAGTCAAGAGTGGAGGGAAATGCCCATGCCATGCATTATATGTGTACTAATTTAGTCTGAGTTAACAGTCTCATCTTAAAACTTCCTCTTATTCTTAATTAATAAATTGAATGAAGGCAAATATTTTACTCACTACTGCTCATTACATTACTTTGGAACCATTTTTTTAAGAAGGACTGTGTCTCACACAAGCCCACTGTAGTTTACATCATTCTTTTGAAGCATACAACGCCATCAAAACTCCTTCAACTCTGCCGCCCCCACAGAAATAAACTGGGATTAATTTTACTGCTTCATTTCATTATTTCATTATCTTTAATATTCTTCTTAACCCCTTAAAATCACCCCTGACAATATTTCCTTGGGTGCAATTGTTTTCAGTCATAAAAATAATCATCAAAATTATATTTCTAATGTTTATTTCAAACTGACAGTCATCGCTGTACTTCCAGGGTCTTCATTTATGTTCTCGATAACAGAAACAAAGCTCCAAGCAGACATTTTATTTTAATAAGAGCCTAAAAATTCCCCCACTATAACAAGTCACTGAATTAAAAATACGAGTACTACCCACAACATCTGCTCATTTATACTTGAAAATTGCACCTCTCCATTCCCACTAGCTTTGCCCCTGTCACTAGTTTCAAACTCAAATCTAAAACACAGTAGAGAAAATGGCCTTGATCATTTCAGAAATCCCAATAACTTACCGAAGAACTCATTCCTGATCTCAGGCCTTTGAGAATAAAGAGAAAAAAGCAATCTATTCATTTTTTAAAATCTAAAAAAAAAATCATAAGTTTATGTGCATTCCACCCTTTACTACAATTTCATATATAATATGCCAGTAATTTCAGTGGGAAGGGTACACTTTATGGAGTGGAAGATTTTATTTTATTTTTTTATTTTCCCCTAATGTTCCTTCTATTACTAACTTCTGATGTTATTAAATCCCACTGCGATATTTTTCCCGCAGTTAAGCCTATGAAATGTACAATTCTTCAGAAATTTCATTAAAAACAGACCGTGAACTGCTTCCTGCATGAACAATACAATGCCTCTCCCGCTTCTCAGAAGCTCACCCTCCGTGTGTCTGAGGAAAGAGATCAGATTTGCCCCTGGCTGAGCTGTCAGGAGGGAATTTCTTTTTCAAAATATTAAAATCCTAAGTATTCTTGAGACAAGTTTGAATTAATATAGATTTCATAGTGTAGGATATTAAGGTGTTTCATGACTTTGGGGAAAATGGACAATTTTTTGGAAAAAAAGATTGAAATAAGAATATTGCTTTAAAAATATTTTTTACTTTATAAAGGAAACATACCTTCATGATTAAAACATCTTATTTCTCTTCTTCTAAACTCCTCCTACCTATTATAACCTATAGTTGAAGTCTTTTTATAACTAGGTCAAGGACACATGTGTGTCCTGTTAACATTTAGATGACAATTTCCTTCTGTACTTCCTATGTTATGGTTTGTTTTCTGAGGGCACTTTTTTGAGTACTCCCCAAATCTATCTCTCCTTGGGTATCCCACTGGCCCTGTTGGTTGTCATTTCCCAAGCTCACAGCTATCTGCCATGGCCGGTGGCATAGGACATTTCCTCATTCTTACAATCCAACGAGTGGACCTGTCCACATTCTTACAATCCAACGAGTGGACCTGTCCACATTCTTACAATCCAACAGGTGTGCTATCTCTACCCATTATTCAAATGAAAAATTACAGAAACAGACACATTGTATTGTTCAGAGTGTGGGGCACTGAAGGAAATTAGATGTGATTGTAAAATGATGACACGAGAAATCTTAGGGAAGGTGGACTGTGTTACATAATTTAAGTGTGGTAGTGGTCGCTTGAGTCTGTATTTGTGACAAAACTACATTGAACCAACTGCTTACACAAAAGCATGAAAGAAAGTAAGTGTATTAGTCAGTTTCCCATTGCTGTGACAAAATATTTAGTTCCCAAGAACATTCCCACCATGACCCACACCCTTCAACTAGTCTCCACTTCCTAAGTTTCTATCACACCCTAACAATACCTTCACATTTCAGATCCAACAACTGGCCAATCCACAGATGAAGATAGAGTCCTTATGATACAAGCGTCTTCCAGAAGTCCCGCATCTAACACTGCTGTATTAGAGACCACATCCCCTAACAGATGAACCTTTTGAGCACCATTTTATAGTCAAACTGTCATTTGGAGAAATCTGAATAAGAAGGGGAGAAATAAATTCAAACTCAATTGCCTGGCTGTTCTACTATATACACTACCATGTCAAAGGAATTTTGGTAAATGTAAGATGGATTCGTGTGTGGTGTTTCTTATAACTGCCTATAAATGAACGAGTATCACAAAATAAATGCTTAATTGAAAGTACATAAATAAACTTGCCAAAGATGCCTTTTATGGAGTGATCAAAATATGGTGAATATTCCAGTTTTAAAATAATTATGGGAAAAGACACATTGCCAGCAGTCCCACTCAAAACACCCCCTTCTCTTGGAACATACGTATCCTAAATCATTGCCACTTTCTGAAACAGTTCTGGAAATCTTCTTTCAATAGTGTTTTTAGGAGTTGGAGATTTAGCTCAAGTGGTAAAGCACTTGACTAGCAAGCACAAGGCCCTGAGTTCAATTCCCAGAACTAAAAAAAAAAGAAAAAAAAAGAAAGAAAAGAAAAACACACACACAAAAAAAAAAAACTGTCTTTAGTACCCAGGCCCTGAGTCAACTAAAAAATGTTTCTGTTTCACAACCATTTTGACTTTGAAGGTGAGCTGGAAGTCACATGGTGCCAGATCCAGTGAATAAGGTGGTTGATGACGTGCCATAATATTTTCCAGCCTACCTTTCTATCGGACGGCATTTGACAACATTCATTGTTGTCTACTGTAATTAGCAATAGCACTATTTAAGTGATCAGACTTCCATAATTTTACCTACTGTCACTATAAACTAACATAGAACCGTATCTAATTTGGATGGTGAAATACAAGAATTTTCTGATTTTAAAATTTGAAATTTCTATGTTGTCAGGGGAAATACTAACAATGTAGATAATAATTACATTTAATGAACCTGAAAATGTTTATTACCCTTACTAGAATTGAAACAAGTATAGCAATGTCAGTTGCAAAATTAATACAACAACATCTAGTATAAACTCATCATGAAAAGGAAAAGTAAAAATTCATAAATTGGAAAACTCACATGGAAAATATGAGTATCCAATAAATGAAACGTGTCGACTCTCTTTCTTTTCTTTTTTCTTCCTTCCTTCTTCCCTCCTTTCCCTCCTTCCTTCTTTCCTTTCTTCTTCTTTTTTTCTTTATCTCTTTTTCTCTTTCTTTTTCTTATCATACTGGAGATTGAAACCAGGGACATCACACCGAACCACATCCACATACCTTTTTTTT
>PVJO010013467.1:0-51738 GCA_004026905.1 Hystrix cristata
CACACACACACACACACACACACACACACATTTCTAGTGATACTGGACGGTTTTATATTACCAGAGGATTCTTGCATTCAGCATACAGCTAAAACAATGGTTAGTGTTCTTATCACAGTGCACCACACCTGCTTACTGACAAGGAACACGAACCACAGGGACCTTGATTCTCCTAAAGCTAAGCCCAAACCCTGACTCAGAACTCTGGACATCTGTCACTTCCCCTGGTCACAAAGCCACTCCCTCCTTGAACTCCAGACAAGTGCATACGTATCTAACTCCTCACTACTTGCCCCCAAACAACTTGATGGACAGAGAATACTGTATTTTATGAGATGCTTGCAGATTTCTACAGTAACTTTCCAAAAATAAAAGCACAAACACACACACCCCCCACATTTATTTGTTATGATAGCTACAGGACCAAGCAGAAATACCTGTCGTCCTGGGGGCACAGAACACATGGGGCCTGAGTCTTGCCCCTTTTCATGAACGTAGAGGAGCATGTTAGCTGGGAATCCTACAGAGTCCACTAGACATATTTGCAGAGCTCATCCTAACCGGTGCGTTAGGATGCTTTAAGGTTTGGGGAACAGGTTCCCCTATTGACAAATAGCATAATTAGGCATAATGTCTTAAGTGAACATATTAACTTGGGCTTTTATCAGTGTGCAAGCCTCGGCTTCTGCTGTAACAACCTAATCTCGTGTGGGAGCCATCCAGCTTCACTCGAACACAGGCGCTGCTTGTCCACCCGCAGATAAAGCTTGGAATGGCTTTATTTATATCGTCCTTGTTAGTCATGCAGTCTGTGTGCAAGTAAAACAACATTATTCTTATCTCCTCGGAAAGTTTAATTCATTAGCAATTAAAAGCTGGTGCAGGAAGAGGGCCAGGCACCAGAAAGAGGCCCATCCTAGCCCAGCACACCCCAACAGAGCCATTTTGGGGACAACTCTTGCCGATAACAGTACTGCCACGATTTTTGGATTGCTGCACAGCCTTGTTTTTAATAAATAGTTTACCCGTGTAAGGATTATCCTGCTGTAATTAAATAAGATAATGTAGCCAACAAGCGCTTCAAAAGTACCCTGTTGAAACTTGGTGTCCTCGGGCTCTTGCCAGCCCCATTTCTGCCGCTTGCTCCATGTGTCCCTCCTCTGTCTGGCTTGCTGTTAAGGGAGGTTGCCTCTGGGTCAGGTTCCTGTTGTGGCAAAGAGTTCTTAGGATGAAAATGACTGGTCCCAGCAGCTGATGGAGTGAGTACTATTTGGACCACAGATAGTTCTGTCTGTTTTCTTTGTCCTCTTAAGATCACCAAGCTGGGCAGACCTGTGAAAAAGCCATGCTCAAGGCAAGATGTTAGTAACAGGGGAAGCTGGGGGAGAACCTGCAGGGGAGGAGGAGGGGCAGATGGAAACCCTCTGGACTTTCTGCTCAACTTTTCCTATAACTCTAAAACAGTCTACTATGAAAAAGAAGACAGAAAAGTAAGGCTCACCCATGGTTCTAGGGTGTGAGGAGCCAAGATTTATTTTAAAAAGGCATTTCTTCTTTTCCATAAGAGGTTGAACCAGAGGAATCTCTGAGATTTGGGGGGTACACCCACAATGGGGAATTAGAAACAAAAAGATCCGTTTCTTGGTGCTCTAGCTGCCTCCAAGTACTGGTGGAGTAGAAGGGAGTCTTTACCCAAGTAAGGGGTCTCCACACTTGACAACAGATGCGTTTCGTGTATAGCCAATAATACATCCTTTCATCTGTCTGCAATTGCCTGGGTCAACTTGTTGCTTAAATATTTTGCTTAATTTTATATAGGTCAGTTTCAGTGCTATAGAATGAATTTGTCCTACAAACAAACAGTTTTTGCAATAGGTTGGATCTAACATAAGTAAGATTAATATAGCAATAATCTATTTTAAGGCTAGCGGAAGACTTGAGTCATTATTCAGTAGAAACTTTGCCCACTTCTAAGTAGGCATGAAAGAGTTAAATAATAAAGCCCCAGCAAGGCAGGTAGTGGAAGTTTTAATCCCAGCTGCTGCCCCTGGGGGTGAGAGGAAGAGATATTTGATAGTCCAAAGCAGAAAGTAAATATAGAGTAAATTACTTCCATGTAATTGGGGAGATTATTTCAAGTAGATTGCAACTTGGAAATGGATCGCTTCTTTTCAAAACCCAGGGTGACTTGAAATCTCCCACCCTGGCTTCAAGGTGGTACCAAGGGAAAGAGCAGTTCCTGGCTTTCAAGGGCAGTCCTAGCCGATGTGTTTTGTAAAATCAAAGCAAAACTATCCTTAATACTTGCATCACTCAGATCTGTGCAGTAGTTATTAGGAACAGAAATACATAGCAGCACGAAATGTGGCTAACAGAAAGATACCACCTTAAAAGTCTGGACTCTAGTTCCAGCTAGGTGGAAAACAAAAAACTCTTTGCAATTAATAGAATCACCCTCACTTAAGGAAATAGTCAATTTGATTTGAAATGGAGTGGAAAAGCCTGGGAGGGAATCTGTGTGAGACAACTACAAGAATGATTATACATTTTTAATATAATGAGTCAATTTTCCCAGTAAGGTCTACTCTTTGATTGAGGAGTTCTTTCTTAATGCCAGGATGAATATGCCCCTGTCTAGTTTGCACACGAAAATCTTCACAAAATGTGTCTTCTCTTCCTAAGTGTGCAGGTTCTAGAACTAGGGAAGCTTCATGCCCTCACCCCCATTTTTCACCTCTCTGCATTTGAGCAAGTTGCCTTTCCTCTCTCAGCCTTTATTTTCTTATTTGTGAAATGGGGATAATAGTAGTACTTGCCT
Organism: Hystrix cristata; assembly: GCA_004026905.1. Lineage (NCBI taxonomy): Eukaryota > Metazoa > Chordata > Mammalia > Rodentia > Hystricidae > Hystrix > Hystrix cristata. Next base: position 2,819 of record PVJO010013467.1, read on the forward strand.
CACAGGCAAAATGTTGTGAGAACTCAATGAGAAAATTCCTGTAAAGCACCTGACACTATGTTCTTTTTATGATTACGATGATAATCACAGATAACAAATTGTTTCTCACATGACACGATGTTTAGATGTTCTATTTTTCTTTAAATTTGTTCATTGTGTGGTGCCCAGAGTGGAACAAAACAGTCCAGATATGGCCTGATAGTCCAAAGTAAACTGCTGTCTCTTTTGATGTAAGTTTTATACTTTGATTCTAAAATCTAGGATTAGTTAGTTGTTCTGTTTATGGTTCTTGGGGGGGGGGCTGGGGTAGGGATGAGTAATGCAGTCAAACTGCCCAGTGAAATATCTCCTCTTTTTTTGTACTTTGGTACTTTGTTTTAGACTTTAGTGCAGGATCTTATATTTATCCCATTACATGTGATCTTTCTAAAGTTATTTTCTCTTTCAAGCTTCTGCACTCCATCCATCTATTCAGTCATGCTGGAAACTTTCAAAAACTTAAGCATTATAGGCCCAACACAGTACCATTTGTTGTGTTTTGAGATTTAAAAAAAAAAAATTCACTGGGGTTTCAGTGGGCACCATGTTTATACCTTTGTCTAAACTGTTGTGACTGTGTTTGGACAACACAGAGGTAAGGGCCCAGCCGAAAGAATGTTTTTAAAAACTTGCCTCCAGGCTACCTGGGGCGCTGTAGTTTAATTATTATGAATTCCTCTTGCGTGGTATCATTTGCTACAAATTATTTCTCATCTTGACCAGCAGGAAATCTGGAGATCTAAGAATCCTTCAAGATAAGATTCGCTATACCATCTACTTGCCTAATTCAACATTCCTGTCAAAATAAAGAGATGAAGTGCACGTGATGTCCTTTCTAAGTGACATTAGGCTGGCTTGTTTTCTAAATGACTCAGAGGACATGTTGGCATAAGCTGTTCTGGAATTTTGAGGAATTTGAATACATTGCTCAGAGCCTAGAATATGACGGCTGTTTCACAGGCTCGTGCCACCAAGAGTGACATGGTGAAAATATTCAGAGAGTTGGGAAGTTTAGGTAGGTGAAAAAAAGCTATCCTAAGACATCCCTTGCCCATTCCTATAGAACTTCTGTTTTACTTTTTACTTAGCTTTTTGTGTGTATTTTCCCTTCTTGGGCTCCTTGCGGTCAGGGGTGTGGTTTTATCTCTTATAATTCCAGTCACAGTGCATGACACATCATGGTGGTCCTTAGTTGCTTTTTCAGTTAATGCACTAAAGATTTATTTGTAAATCTAATTCTACTCTACTATTTAAGAAGAAGAACACTAGCCCCTTTAAGTCCAGGCGTATGACAAGCAGAGATATTTGTAGATCTTAGGGTATCCCTAGAAACTTTTAGAAGGCTTAGCAGAGATGTCTCCTTAAACTGTATGAAATAGTGTTTAGCAATGGAGTCTAATGAATGAGAAATAGCGAAATTTTTTTTCAAACTTTGGAAAGTTTGTAATCTTTTTTTCCTCCTTTGGCATTAGTAAGATTTTGGAATTCTATTAAGATTTTGGAAATCATATGTTTAAAAAAAACTTGTTTTTGTTCTTTACAAAGACTTTTCCCTTTCTTGAATTTGTTCAGGGTAAGAGATTGCTTCCATGGTCTTGTTGAAGGTAAGTGTTACCTCTTTATATTCGTATTTCTAATAACCCCACTGGGGTTAGTGGAGAGCAAAACTGAACAGATTATTTGTTGGATGAATAAATGATGTTTTTTGAAGGGCTTTGGAGACCGTGACACCTTCTAGAAATGAAAAAAATGTGAGGATGATTGCTTATGAGGCTCAGAAATGGATGTGCAGATCTTCTTTTTTCTCTTGAATATTGGCTGGATTTCCTTTCAATGGAAAAAATACTAAGATATTGGGCTGTTTTTAAAATTTAAATCAAAGTGTGCTTGCCTACTTTTGATTACTGGTTGTTCCCTTTGATCTTCTAGCTCTGGTTGGCTGGCGTCTATTTGTGCACTTAGTATCATTGCCCTCACTTGTTCCCATTGAGACTTTTGGGCTGTCATATAATCTTGACTTAGATTTTCCAACTGTAAGACTATCAGGATCTCAAGGATGCATTTTAAAAATCAGCTTCTTTGCAAGCACTTGAACCAGAAGTCAAATGGCATGATATAAACCAATAGTTTTTCAATGAAGAAATGAAAAGCCTCAATAATGACAAATAAGGAATCTAACCTATTGACACCAATTTGGCTACACTGTATTGATTCCTACAAAAAGATTATGAAAGAGAGCTCTACATATACTCTACTGGTCAGATTACAAGTGCACTTCTTCGTAAGGACAGAAATAGTAAGGCATACAAGAGTTCGCTCTAAAATATCACGTGACATTAGTCGCGCCTCACTGATTCAAGTATTTCCCTTTATTTGGGAGAACCAGCTGATGGCAGGCAATGATGACTGAAAAAGCCTGTACTGCTGCTTACACAGTAACAGTGATTAGTAGGGTGAGCAAGAGATCAAAATTCCAAAAAGGTTATTGCACGTTTCTCAGTTTCTTGCTTAGGGCTTCAGTTTTCAGAGATATCTTTCAGATTCAGTTTTTGGTAGAAATGGTTGTGTGTGGGGTGGGGTAGACGAGGCTTTGAATGCTCTCCATTCCATCTGAGGCAGATGTGCCAAGCAGAGGCCCCCGATAAACCAAGACAGTTGTACACATGCCAGCTTCCATACAGCTCAGCAGGATGCGACGAGGACCACGCTGTGTAGCATTTATTTTTATGAGAATTTGGAAAACCCAGAGTTCCTACACAGAGGAAATTATGGTGGCAATGTATAAGATCAAAGGCCTAAGCTGCTTTGCCTACCAAGCACTAATATTTACTTAATTTGAATGTTTTTATATTGACATACTTTGGAATTCTGTGGATGGAGATGATGGAGAGTGACTCTAAGGAAATTTCAAGTCATCCTGGGTACTGTCCATAGAACACTGGTTTGGGAAACACCACAAAACCTCCATGCCGGTATATGAGTCATGGGGTACTTCTTCTGAGGGTCTGCATCCACCCTCCAGGGAAGTATTTTTTAAAGCATTGGTCTACTGAACTGTACTATAGAAAATGGGGGTGTGGAGGACTTCCTGTCAGGGAGAATTGTCATTTTTAATGAGCATCTTGAATAGAGCTAATACACAGTGAAATTTGGAATCACTATCTATGGAAAGAATCTCAGGACTTCAGACTTACCTTTTTGGTGTATAGAATTTCTTCATATATTATGTGTCTTACCTCCTTATCACCTCTAGGAATATGAATGCCTCTCCTACATTACTTTTCCCCTTGTGCTAGGAAGTCTGCATCTTTCTGAGTGAATAGGATCGTCAGAGGGCATTAACTCAAAGCCTTTCATGGTTTATCCAATTGGGAGATCACTTGCACTTGTGGCATATACTATTGCTAGTTGCCTCAGGCCAATAGAAAACATAATGAAAATAATACTAATATTATATATCTGGAGAGTGCTGTATAATTTGCAGTTAAATGAATGAAACCACATGGTTATATTTCTTAGCAAATTCATAGTTAAATCACACTATCTCATTGAATTTTACCACTTGCTGTCAGGATAGGAAATATTATTCCTGTTTCACGGATAGGAAGTTGACTCTCAGACAAGACAACACCCGGTGTTAGGTCAGCTGAATAGTACACAGTCAGACCTGGACGGGTCTTCGACTCCTGTCCTTTGATGTGACACTCCTAGGTGGCTTTCACACAAACCTTGTAAATTGGGGTTTACAGCAGATTCGTTGATGTCACATCACTTGGGTTCTGATCTTTGTGATTCTCTTGGAAATTTTTCCTTTTAAATTAAGAGGGATATCTACTTGTTGAGTCACAATTTTCTCTTGAGAAAGATGCTTCTTTGTGGGTCAAGCTCCATCCTTACTTGGCAACTTTAACCTGGGCCTTGACATTTTTGGTGTGGCTTGTTTTTCTTTTATGTTGCTTGCCATTGTATTGCTTCAGGGAGGGCATGACTCTAAGATTTAAAAAAAATCCTTTTTCTCATATCTGATTATACTATGTTTATAGGCACATTATAGACACATTATCAATTTTCCAGTTCTTATTTTGATTATCTTTGATTTGATGTCTGTGATCTCATGTTCCTTTATTAACATCATGACATTAAAGGAGGAAAGAGACTTTGGAGACTCATGCTACACTTCTCTGAGAACAGATACAGTAGGCGTCCATCCACTCTCTGCTTGGATGGTGGTCTTTAAAGAGGTAACAAGTTAAAATGATGCTCTGAGGTTGAGCCCTGATGCTATAGGACCAGTGTCCTCATAAGAAGAGGTACCGGAAGAGTGTGCACAAAGAAAAAGCCATGCCAGGACACAGGGCAAAGGCAGCCACCTGAAATCCAGGGAGTGAGGCCTGCGGAGATACTGGGTCTTTCAGCACCTTGGCTCGGACCTCAGTCACCAGAACTGTGAGGAAGTAAATCCTGCTGTTTAAGCCCCTCGCACTGTGATACCTGTTACAGCAGCTCTCACTAACTAATATAGGAACCGGATGTATATGAGGTTGAAGCCAAGGAGATACGTGAGGACCACTAGCTGGCGGTTCAGCATGGGAGGAGATGAGGGCCATGGAACAAAAACTCTTGCAGAGTAAGCACGGAAAGAAGAGCCTGTGAATAGCACTGAGAGAATGAAGGGAATGCAGAGTGAAAGACCAGGAAAGAAAGAGTTCTTTGCTTCTTTAAGTTTGGGTTCTAAATGCTTTAATCCTGTGTTCACTTTTGTGAATTTGTCTTCAGCTTTTAAACTGTCTCCTCATGTGCCCCATGAGAAGGTGTGGGCCTTGCATCTGAAGGAGGGTCATTACGGCCCTCCGTGGTAGAGTGGGGGGTCTGTATTAGTGGCCCTGAATTCATCTCAGAATCTACTTGGAGAATATCTCGAAGTTTCCTTGACACAGATGCACAATTTGATTTCAGTATAGATTTGTGGTGGGATACTGTCACATCTGTTTTTTTTTTTCCTCTCGTGGCCAGTTTTATTAATATAATGATACAATATATATTGAACACTTACTGTGTAAGAGTCAATATTGCAAAATGGTTAATGGTACAGACTTGTACTCATATATCCTGGGTTAAATTCTGGTTCTGTTTTTAAGATCTTCACGTGAAAAGTGATCATGATTGTATGTTCTACGTAGAGTACCTGGTAAATCTGACACTCTGTAAAGGGAGATATCATCACTGTTATGAGTTAAGCAAATTCTTATGTGTTTTATATGCATTGTCTTATTTGATCTTCAAATAGCCTTTTGAAGTAGGCTGTTTGATAAATATTTCCACTTTACAACTGAGGAAACTGAATCTCAGTTAAATTGTATAACTTCTCAAAAGTTAACAAAGCCAGTTACCAACAGAATTCTGATCATTAGGCAAACTGCCTCCATTTTACACATTGAAGATAGATTTTATTTTTCATAAATGGCCGAAGTTATTTTTGTTCATCTTATTAGAACAAAGAGTAATCTCTTAGAAAATAAACAGGCAAAAATAATAAAATAAGCCCAACCTGTGTGACTCCCCAGGTTATGCTGATGTGCATACTGACTGACATACACCAATCCAGGTAAAAAGAAAAATGAATTTTTTCTGCATGCTTGGAAGCAATGCCAGGCAGTTAATAAATTTCAAAACTTAGAGAAAATTAAAATTTTCTTCTTTTTGGGGGGTTGTTTTAAGAGTCCAGTAAATACGGCCTAACTTTTCTGTTCTTTCTAGCATGTAACTTCCAATAATACGGTAGTTTTGAAAGTAGCAGTTGCCTTAGTCATCTTGGGGGCGTTTATGTCCCTTCTCCCAGCAGTGCCCCCCCCCTTGGCCAACAAGCCTCTTGTGTTTGAGGACATGAGTCTCAAACCAGCTGTCAAGCCTTACAGCTGTCAATCTCATCGACCATCGCATTATTCTTTGTGATTGTGGAGAACACCCTGTTTTATTAAATGCCCTGTCTGCTGAGAATTAGGAGCCGTTTCTATATAATAAAGAACTACTGCTCCCCAGGAAGGATACTCATCCTTGACAAGTTATGACATTGAACTTGATAAAGGCCATCATTTTCACAAGCTCAAATAAAGCATCTCTTCCCAAGCTCTCTTCTCATCTCTGTAGGTTCAAGTGCGAGCAACTGGAGGAAACCAGCCACGCTGGAAAGAAAGCATTGGAGATTTTAGACTGAAACCCATCAGGGCTAATCAGAGGAACCGATTTCTTTATTAAAACAGTGAATTGTGCCACTTTGGCTTAGATGTTCCAAAGTGTTCCAAAGAAATTCCAACATTTCTTTTTTTTTTTAAACCACTGCTTCTTACTTTTGGGGGAAGCAGAAAGGCAATGGGGTCTTGAGAATAAGACAGCTGGATTCTGTTAAATGAGCATTAAGTGAATAGATGAAATTCTGACCAGGTAGGTAGAGCTATACACGTGGTGGTAAACATCACGGTGGGCAGGTGTGTGTGGTGGGAAGGGACAGTCCTCTGTCCTGAAATTCGCCGAGTCTGTTTTATGGGTACTGACTTGACTGGTCGGTCTACTTGCGGGACGCTCAGAATACATTCCCCAGTCCCAAATTATATTTTATCTAGGTGCCATGGTGTCTGACATTCCATCTGTAACGATTCATTCTTTTGGCTTTCTTTCCCTCTCTTGAAAAGGAAATTCCCTGAGTTTGTGCAGAGCACAAAACTAATTGGCAGAGGCCAATACAGGACACAGAGTTAGGTATTGGCTCTGTTTCCCAATGGTTAAAAGGGACCGCAGGAGCTGGAAGAATGCTGGACATTCAGCTGCGGGAGCAGAAGGGAGGTTTTCCGAGGGGTGGGAGGAAGGGTGTGGGGTGCAGCAGGCCTACATATTGCTCCCTTGGGAATTTCAAATGGGTCTGACTCTGTCTGCTCAGGACTACTTTAAAACATAACAAGCTATATTTGAGAGATGCTTTAATCTACAGCACTATTTCAATAGTTGAGTTGGGCAAGACTTACAAAGCTGGAGTAGGGAAGGGCGATCAGCGTTGCCACTGAAAGTGTGAGTTGTAAATCATGACATTTATTTAGGCGCAGAGGCCAAATGGTAAATGTTTGAGGAGTACCTTTCGAAGTGTAAATGTGAAGGGCAAAGAATGGTGTCAGACCCTTATACCATTTCCTCAGTTTTGAGGCAAGTGAAGGGTTTGAGTTATGAAGCATTAAAAGATCATTTTGTTCCTGCATTCAGTTTTTTTCTTTGTACTTAGGAAAAAAGCTTTTAAGCGAAGACCATTGGTGGCGGCCTTGGTTCTTCCATGTTTAACCCACTGGCCCCTAGTTTCTGCCAGATCTGCCTTTCCATTGACCGATCCACGAGGAAAGTGATTTAGTGACCTCACTGGAGGGAGACAGGAGCCTCTGGCAAACTGCCAAACTGCCAGGCTGCTCTACATAAGCAGGTCTCTTTGCTTTGGCAGAGGAAAGTGATGCCGTTGTAGGTCAACGCTCAGATGTCTTGTTGAAGTTGTGTACTGTGTGGGGAGTCCTAGCACCACTGTTGGCCGGGAGACTGGCTGTCACCTGCCCCCACCTTCAGAACTGGTCCTGATTAAAATCCGAGCTGCGGGTGGAGACCTGGGCTGTGAGAAGGGTGCACACCCGGATGACGTGCGGAGATTCTTCCTCACGCTGCTACTGAGGACACACAGAGGGTGCCCTGGACAAAGGAGGTAGTTACTGGTTTCCCAAACAACTTTGGTTTTAGACACCTGACTTGGCTCCACAAGTGAGTAGGAGGCTGTTTTCCCTGACTGTTTTTGCATCTTGACTTTCATGTCACTACATGCACATTCAGCCCACAAATTTCTGTTATCTAATCGGGTGCATCAGTCCGTGGTGGAGAGGAGAGGGGAGGAACGCCCCTCTGACTCAGATTTTGCACAAACAAAACTCATCCTTGTTAGCGAAGGCAGGGAAGGGCACCCACGGCTGCTCTGAGCAGATCTTCCCCCGACAGTCTGCAGGGCAGTGCAAGTGGGTGAGGAGTTTTTATGGCAAGATAAGCAATGCGAAGCCCCAGTTTGGTATGCTAAATAAAATTAAAATGTCAATATTTACACATGACCTTCAAGGCTCTTACACTCTTGTTTCTTAGTATTCAGTGCAGACTGCGTTTTCTGTAGTCCATTACCAACAGCTTGGAAATTCAGTTAGAGGACATAACCCAAATGTTCTCCAAATGTCGCTTCCAAATGGCCATCTTGAAGGTGCTGTTTTAAGGCATGCAACCTTCCTGCTCCGAAAGGGGCCGCTGCCCTGCCTATCCCATGGCAGGGGGACTCCCGGAGGACTAAATCCACTGATGATAAAGATAGAACCATGCAGTGCACTTTAATTTGTTGATAACAAAAGCACAAGAGGTCTTTCTACAGGCTTCTCGAAGCCTTACTATTGTGTATCACACATTCACCCCTGCTTGTGTGCTGACACAAACAAATAAACACGATCATAACGGTTGAAATGTAGTTAGAAACACAATTGAGAACATCTGTATTGTAAGCAGAAATAAATTAGAAATACTGAAGTGTTTTGTAGCTGTGAAAACGAAGGAATAAAAAAAATAACCCACAGTACCTGGATTAAGCAGTTATAAATAATGTATAAAGCAAAAATCTCATTACCCCCTGTGTAAACTCCCCCCCAATGAAATATATTTTATGAATGTAGTAACACTGTAATAACCAAAGCATTTGTTTTTCCCCACAAACTTTCCATTTCATAACTGTGAGATTGTTTGGATTTACAAGTTCGGGCCAAAAACATCCCTGAGTTCACCGGATTTGGTTTCTTCTTTGTGACCTTCAGCTCCAGGACTCTGGGTAGCTCCGCACTCTGCTATTTATCAGAATGTTGCTTTGCACGTGTGAAGGTTTGCTCACTATAGTAGCTACATAAAAACAAACAGAGGCAAAATACAAATCCTCCTAGCCTGGAGGAAAAGGCTTTGAGACTTCTGTGTCAGAAGCATGAAGAGGACCTGCTCCCCTGCCCGTGCCGAAGCACCTTCTAGAGTGCAGGCTGCTGGCTACAGAACTGATCCCAGTGCTGTCCCTCTAAGCAAAGTGATAGCTGCCTAATTAGTGTGGTCTGTCTGACTGGACTATGGGCCCATCACTGGGATGACCACAGTTGTTCCTGGGTGTAGCCAGGGACCAGACAAATATGATTTTCTCTATGTCCTGCTCATTTCTGCAGCCTGTGGGCCTCTTAATTTTCTTGGTTCTTTATTCTACCATAAGCCCATGGTCGGGCTCCAGGACATCGTGGACCTCGTAGCATGCTGCAGGTGAACCGTGAGTCTGGAGACCTGCTGGTTATGAAACCCAGCTCTCTCGGGCTAGGCAAGGTGAATGCCAGATCTTTAACATATGCTAGGGCAAGAAGCAAAGTGTACAGAGCTGGCTCAGTGACATTTTCTACATAATAGGAACCGTCGTATGCCTAAGCATCTCCTATTTCAAGTACCTAATGATTCTTTCTGAACTTTAATCAGTGAATTAGTGTATGTCCCATCTGGCTTTTCTAAGGTCCTTGGAACGATTCCTAAGCGAACCACAGAGATCTGCACAGATAAAGCAGGCGCCGCTCTTACTTGCATGACCGTGCCCAGGTCTATTTTTGTCCAGGCCCACGGGGATCACAACAATGCCTAAGAAACTGAGCGGAACGAGCCCACCACATCCCCTTCAGCTACGACATCGCATGGAGACTCATTTATGAAGACCTGGTCAGAAATGTGTAGTCACTCCTCATTTTTCCATGTAACTATGGCAGGGTGTGGGGAAGGAGAGCAGAATGTGAGTCCGAAGACGTATTCTTTAGCTCTGGCTGCCTCTCTCACTACTTGGGTGACTTTGGACAAGTCAGTGTTTGAATCTAGAAAATGGAGATAGTGATATTTTATTTTTTTTTTTAGTAGGACCTAAAAAAGATAATGCAATAAAGGGGTTTTATATAGTTTAAAGTGTTGATTGATATGATGCTATTAAAAAGAAATATCTTTCTTATGTATGTCACAATGTGCTTTGAGGATCAGACTAACCCAATATGTGATGAGGGATTTGAAAAGCTTAAAGAACTAACCGACGCATGGTATGTTGCTATCCTTGAATGTAATATGACAGCCACATTAACTGTGGTCACTTGTCCTCACTCGCATTTGCCAAGTAGCACAGTCCAGGTCTGTGACCCAGGGCACCGAAGCTGGAGAAGCAAGGTCTGGCGTTATCTTTTATTAATCTGGTTTTGTTTTGAGCACTCAAGCGGTTTGAGATCTTTGTCTTGTTCCTTTTACTTCCAATATACAGAGACAGATCATCTCCTAATATAGTTGTTGGGAAAACATAATTGAAATGGATTCAAAAGGTAGCTTTGAAAGACAAAGTTATGCGAAGGACGTACATTGTGCACACACTCCTTCAGCGGGGACTCGGCTCACCTCCACACACCCTCAGGATCTCCAGCTGATGGTGTAACAGGAGCCTCGTGAATCAGGGCAAGGTGATGGTTCTGCTCCTGTAGCAATCCAGGTCTCAGAGTCTGGGATGCGGGTAGGGTGTAAAGAGCAGATTGTCTTTCCAGGAGAAAGGTTAAGCGCCAAGGTTTTGGACAGGAGGAGTTTGGATGCGTTTTTTAAAAGCCTTTGAGTTTACCTGATGATTTTTGTGTCCTTGTGATGGTTGTAACCCATTCCAGGTTATGAATAAATTTAGCAACACAAAAGAGGTCATTTAGAAATCTTTCTCTCAGATGCTCCACTTCCTCTGCTGCCCCCTCTAGCTTGCTTCTCTTCATTCATTTGGCAACTTGAGAGGCTGTGTTTCTGATCACTGTCAGTGTAAATGCAGTGGGAAGTGGTTTTAGACGTGGTTTGAAACTTTTATAGGAGAGTTGTGGAAAGATAACACTTTCCTGAAAAGCCTTAATAGAAGTTAAGAGATCCATTTATTTATTTATGGTTTATAATGACATTTTATTTTGAACTAATTTTAGATTTACAAAAAGTTGCAAAGATACTAGTTTCTTTATATCCCCCCTGCTTCCATTTATGTTCACTCTCTTCCTTCATCAAAATGTAGTTACAAAGAGTAGGAAATTAACACTGGTGTCATGTATTACAAACTGGGCTGTGGGCCTCATGCAAAATTCACAAATTGCTTGGCAAATATCATTCTCCTGTCAGGGACCCCACGCTGCATGCAGTTGTTAATTCTCCTTCTGTTCATCCAGTCTGTGATGGCGCCTCATTCTCCTTGTCCTTTGTAACTTTGGAACTTTGAGAAGGGTCCTCATCACTAATTTGGCAGAAGGTCATTTGGTCTAAATTTATCTAGTGTTTTCATGTTTGAGATGAGCTTGTGCTGCTTTGACAAAAATACTACAGAAACGATCATGTTTCTTGGGAGGGCATCATGTCAAGGCATCATAATGCCGATGTCTTATAACTGGGGATGTTTCCTTTAGTCACTTGGGTGAGTTTGTGTCTGCTGGTTTCTCCACTATATGTACTGCCTTTCCTTTTGTAGTTGGTAAGTACTTTGAGGGAGATATTTTGAATTCATTCAAATCCTCCATCTTTTTGAAATTTCTTTTACATAAAGGAAAAAACAAAACTACCAGTGTGTTGTCTTCTGTCTGATCTTGAATCGTGTACTCTTGATATCCTTTTGGGTTTTGCTTTGGGTTTTTTATTTAATGTACTGTATGTTGTGGAAAGCACTCTGTATCAGGCCTAGAAGTTTGTCCATCTTTTTATACAGTTGCATAGTACTTCATAATGTAGATGTACTAGTTTATTCAAAAACTCTCCAATGTATAGGCATTTAAATTGTTTCTAATGTCTGCAGTTACAAACAATGCGGTAAAAAGGAAGTTCATGCAGATGTAATCTTGTATTTAAACACAAAATTGGAGTTATGTACCCTAGAAGTGAGGTTCCTAGGTCATACTGTACCACCCACTTACATTCTCACCATGAATGCCTCAACATGCCTGTTTCCCATAGCTTCACCAGCAAGCCTTACCAACAGAATGCATTCCTGTGCATGCACATATTTATATTTTCATGTTTGAAGACAGTTTTTAATCTCTTTCTTTGCTGAATTACCTCTTCATGTTTTTTTCCTCATTTTTCTATCAGCATTTTAGTTCTTTGTCCCTCTACTTTTAAGATTTCCTTATGTATGAGGAATATTAGTACCTTTTCTCTAATATGTGCTTTAAACATTTTCTTCTGGTTTTTCATTCTTTGATTTTGCTTATAGGGCTTTTCGTCCTGAAAAAATGATTTTAAAGCACAGTTGTAATGCTTTTTCCTTACCAAAGTTAAAGAATAATTTAGTGTGTTTATTTCTATACTGCATGATTTCAGTTTTTATCTTTAGATCCCTAATCCACTTGGAGTTTATTCTGCTGCTTGTGTGAGGTATAGATCTAATTTGATCTTTTTTCCAAATGACAATTTTTTCCAATAGTAGTTCCAGACTATTTATTAAAAAGTCTATCATTACCCCAGTGCTTTGAGATATTGCTTTTCTTATACACTAAATTTCCATGTGCATTTAATTTAATTCTGTACTCTGTATTTCACTGGCATGTTTATCTGGCATATTTGTCATTTCTCTATTTATGTTCCAGCCCCACACTGTTTTAATTATCAAGGCCTTATAGAGAATTTTAATTTGTGTTAAGACTAGTCACCACATATAGTTTTTCCTTTTCAGTGTTTTTCTACATTATCTTAGCCTTTTTCAAATACGAACTTTAGAATTACATTTGCCAATTCCAGAAAATGATTGGTTGGTATTTTGGTAGAATTTCATTAAAGTTATAAATTAACTTAGTGAAAACTTATAGTTTTATAATGTTACGATAATATCCAAGAACAGGGTATATCTTTCCACTTGTTCCTATCTTGATTAACGTCTTTCAGGATTAAAATTTTCCATGGAAAGGTTGCACAATTCTTGCTAGATTTATTCATAACTATTCACTATATTTTGGTGCTATTTAATGGGTTTCCTCTATATTATTCCCTGTTTATTTATTTTTAAATTTTATTTTAATGGCACATTTTAGATGTACATAGTGATAACATTCATCATAGGGGATCTGTACCTGTACATGACATATCTTGTTGCTTCTTTTTTTTCCCATTCTCTTCCCCTCCCTTCACCTCCTCCTCCCTCCTTATTTACAAAAGCTTTGTTTCCATTTTTTCCTTCCATTTCTTATTTCTCTTGTCCCTCTGTTCCTTTCTCCCCTCCCTCCCTTGTTCCCTTTCCCATTTGGACATTTTCTTTCCTTTTCCAATCCCCTGTTTATTATTTATGCAAAAGCTATTTTTCTATGTGTTCATTTTGTATCTTGCTCTTTCAGTAAATGTTTGCATTGTTTGAGTTCTTTTTATCACTGATTCTCTGGGGTTTTCCAGGTATATATCATATTATCTGAAAATATATGTAATTTTACTTCTTCTTTAGTCAATCTTATGCCTCATATTGATCTCTCTTGTCTAATTACATTGGCTAATATCTCTAATAGTAGCAGAGAATGTGGGCATTTTTGTCTTGTTTATGATCTTATTGGAAATGATTCTACTATTTCTCCATTAAATTAGATAATAACTTTTAAGATTAATCTCCAATCACCATGTTGAGAAAATATTCATCATTTTGTATATATGGTGCCAGTATTAGCACTAATATGTGTTACATTTTGTCAAATCTTTCTCAGTAATATTTTTTTGGTCTGTGGAGATGGTTATATAATTTGGTTTTTCCATTTTGACTTTGTTATATACAGTAGGCTTAAAATAATAGCCAACCAATACATTGGGTTCAAACTTTGAAACCTATAAATATTACCTTACATAATAAAGTTTTAAAGATAAAATAAAAGTAAAGCTCATTAGTTGACGATATTATCCTGGATTATCCATGTGCGCCCTAAATCCTATTCCAAGTGTCCTTGTAAGAGAGAGGTAGAATGAGATTAGACATACTCATACAGGCAAAGACAGCAGGAAGATGAAGCAGCAAAAAGAATATTATGGCCTCGAGCAAAGGAGTACTGTCAGTCATAGAAGCTGGAAGAGGCAAGCTGGATTCCCCCCTGGGGCTTATGAAGGAGTGCAACCCTGTGCATACTTTAATTTTATTCAGAGTTTTTGCTTCCAGATCATGACAGCATAAATTCCTTTTTTAAAAGTTACTTTTGTTTTTAAGTCATACTTTGTGGTAATTTGCTATAGTGGGTACAAAAACCTAATATTATTTTTTAGTACTGTGTAGTGGGATGCAGCTGTAAAAAACTCCTAAAGATGTAGATGTGTCTTTGGAATTGGATCATAGGTGCAGGCTGGAAGAATTTTAAGGCATATGCTAGAAAAATTTTAGATTGCTTTAAGCAGACCGTTGGTAGAAATGTGACTGTTGAAATCACTGCAGGTGAAAACTCAGAAGAAGCTGAGGAACGTGTTATTGGACAGTCAAAGAAGAATGAACTTTGTTGTGTAACAGTAGAAAAGTTAGGCAAATGGTGTCCTGTGGTGTGTGTAAAACAGAACTGGAGAAGATGAACTTGGATACTTCACCAAGGAGATTTCCAAACAAGGTGTTAAAGGGGAAGTTTGATTTCTTTTTGCTGCTTTCAGTAAAATACAGATGAAAGATAAATTGAAGAGGAAAATGTTAAGCAAAAAGGAACCAGCCTTAATTTGGGAAATTCTTAGCATATCCACATTGCAAATGTTGCTTAAAATGAAAATGTTCATATAAAGAAAGTGTGCTCCAGAGGTAAGGCCAAGTATTAGTTAGACAACATCTTGCTAGGGTTGAAGAGATGAGGTGTATGACTCACATATCCACTCAGCTGTCCTAGAGGAATCCAGGAATAGACAGTGTTCTCCAGGAAAGATCCAGGGAAGACCCTCTCATCTTAGGTGTGGGTGCCCAAGGGATACATAGGAGACTCACAAGATTTTTAAAGATATGATAGCAGTAGAAACACTGCTATGTTGGAACAGGAACAGGAGAAACTGAAAGAAGACTGTTAGACTAAAAAGAATTCTACAGGCAAGAAACAGGTTGATGAACTGCCCACTTGCAAGCACATTCTAACTCTCCAGAGAAGGGATGCATGGAAGCTGGTTCCCAGGGAAGGCAGAGCTGCAGGTACAGAGGGTGGGTCACAGAGCCTCGGAGGATTATCCCAGGCCTCAAAAATTCAAAGAATTTCCCTGCTGGACTTTGAAATTGCTTTCGATTGGTTACCACTTTCTTTCTTCTATTTTATCCCATTTGTAATGAGAATACTTATTACTCTTATCTTTTTCCTGTTTCACCATTGTGTTTTGGAAGCAGATAAAATATTTCTTAGTTTCACCCATCTACAGATTGAGAGAAATTTTTGTTCCAGGATAGATCTTCCCCAGAGCCTCATATTTACCCAATTTTAGTAATTTAGATGATGAGAGTTGGTACTTTCCAACTGATGACATTTTGGACTTGAGTGGGTGCTATAATGGGTTGGGATCTTCATGGACTTGGGGATGGGAGGAAGTGTATTGCATATGTGGGATAGATGTGAAGATCTGGGTACCAGAAGCTGGACTGTGCTAAGTTGATAATGGCTCCCTAAAATGTGCCACGGTACTGACCCTTGGAATACATAAATATAGCCTTCTTTGGACAAACAAGGTCTTTGAAGATGTAATTAAGTTACAGATTTGGAGATGAGGACATTGTCCTGGGTTATCTGGGTGAAACTTAAGTACCATTGCAAATGTATTTCTCAGAGAATACAGAGGGAAATAGGCTGAACATAGAGGGGAGAAGGCAATAGGAAGAGATTGCAGTGTGAAGGCCATGAGTTTGCAAGACTGTGGCAGACATGGGAAGCTAGACATAGGAGCAGATTTTCTACCAGTTTCCCGAGAGAGCACAACCTGCTGGCACCTTTAAATTTTTAGTTTTTATTTTTGATAATGAGGACCCAGGACTTCACACCTGCTAGGCAAGTGTTCTACCACTAAGCCATATCCCCAGTCTTTTTAAATTTTCATTTTGAGACATGATCTAGCTAAATTGCCCAGGCTAAATTGCCCAGGCTAGCCTTGAACTAGCAATCCTCCTGCCTCGGCCTCGTGAGTAGGATTACAAGTGTGTGCCACCGTGCCCAGCCCTTGATGGCATCTTGATTCTGTACTTCTGACCTCTAGAGTTGTGAGAGAATACACTTCTGTTGATTTAAGCCATCAAGTTTGTGGTGAATTTGTTATTGGCCATATAAAATGAATACATAATGGCATTCCTTATTAATATTAGGATCACCTAATCAGTATTTAATTCCCAATATAAATCTCACTTGATCACGTGTATTTTTACCTCAATGTGTGTTGAAGTATATTTGTTAGTATTTTGTCTAGAATTTTGCATTTCTATTCATGAGTAATGTTGCCTTGTAGCTTTATCCCCCAATATTATCTTTATCCATTAGGTGTGATTATTGTATTTGCTTCATATGAAGGATTAAAATTTTCTTTCATTTCGAATTACCTAGAACAAGGTATAGAACACTGTGACTGACAAGTATCTGAGGGACTCGTACACTCCCTTGTGAAATCGTCTGTGCCTGGTGATTTGTGTGTGTGTGTGCACATGTGTGCTTGTGTATGTGAGTTTCTTAATTATTTTTCTATTTTTAATATGGAAATTGGTTTGATTTATAACCCTAATAAGTTCAATTTTTTTTGGATATGTTTCATCTAGATTGTGAAATTTATTTGCATAAAGGTCTGTAACTTAGACTCCTACAATTTGAAAAATGTCTTCTGTTTTAATAGTACTTCCCTTTTTCATTTTTGGATCAAGTTAGGTAGTAGTTTACCTATTTTGTTAACATTTTTCCCAAATTAGGATTTTAATCCTTTAATTCTTCTTTATGCCTATACAGCAATATAGACATATCCACTTCTCTTTTTCTTCTACTCCTATTTATCAATTGGAATCTTTTTACTTCGTCATAATACAGAAAAGTTGTGTTTCAGTCTTGTACCCCAATTCCCATCTTTACCTTGGTATTAGGTAAATTTATATATTTGTAAATGCTCACTAGTCCTTTGATTTTTTTTTCAGTTGAATGAAGTTCATTCTTTTGTAGATTCTTCAAATACACCTACATGTATAGAATTTCGTAAGTTTTCATTAAAAATTTTTGCTATTTGAAGGATAATTAGGCTATATAAAAATCTTTTGTTCACAATTTCTTTCATTGAGCTTTTTAAACATTTAGTTTGTTGTTGCCCTTTTTGTATGTTGGTTTTTTCAGGCTCTAATACGAGTTGAATTTGTTTGCTGATATAAATTAGTTGTTTTCTTTGCCCGTAGGTCTTGAGGATTTTATCTTTGTTTTTGAAATCTAATACTTTTAGTAAGACGTGTCTCAGTTTTGATCATTCTGGTTTAAATTTCTCAGGCATTTAGTCAGCCTTTGCAAAGGGCAAATTCAGGGCTTTCTGAGGCTATTTCTTGGATTACAATTTTAAAAAGTAGTTGTGTTTCATTTGCTTTTTCTCAGGGAATAAAATAGCACAAATAGTATTCCTGCTTTACCTGTGTTATTTCCCTCATTTTTTGTTTGAGCCACATTATATCTTTCTTTATGTTGTTTCCTTCTCTTGGTTGTTTTTCTTCTTGCCTGTCTTCCGTATCCCTTATTAAATTTTCATTTGGTCTCTTTTCCCTTGGGCACCTTGTAATAGTTTCTTCTTTGTTTCTAAGCTAATATTTTCTTCTCACTTCTTCCTTAAGTTCAATCAACTACTTTTTAAAAATTTCTCCATTTCTTGTCCACTTCTGTTCTTAGTATTATTTGGATTTCTAACTTTAAGTATTTTCTCATATCCTTAAATACTTGTTAGAAAATATTCAGTTCAACCAGGAGTGTAAACTTGAAGTTTCCTTCTGCTTCATGTTCTTTAGGAGAGATGCTGGATTTTCCTCAGTTAATGTGCATGAAAATTCATTGTCTTTTTAAAAAATTTTACTTTTTCGTTGTTTGGTCATATTGCATGACTTACATGGTTCTGGTTAAATGACATTCTTTTGTCTGTGTCTAGTAAAGCTTAGATGCTTTAAGCAGGTTTTGTTTGTCTTGGAGGTGGTGGTGGAGGAGGAATTACAAGTTCTCCAATTTTGTTCATTTTTTTTTAATTGCAGGAACTTATTTTCTCCTCCTTTCCTTCCTTTTTCCTTCCTTTCCTTATTCTCCCTTTCTTCCTCTCCCAGAAACTGTGTGTTTGCAAGACTCTCTTTTAAAAAATGTGCTTGCTTACTAAATTATGTCTGTTCCTTTAAATTGCTGCCCACCCCTTAAGTAGGTGCCTTTCCTTTATAAAAGGCACACACTTTGAAATACCGTTCGCAAAGCTCACTTTGTTTTCTGATGCCCTGCCCATCTCTTTCTAAGGTCCCCTGGCCTGTGTCTCCCCTCTAGTAAAGACAATTTTTATTGGTGGGCCTTTGCTTGTGGCAGGTTCTACAACTGATAGCTCGCATATATAAACTCTGAATGCAGGCATTGTCCTAAGCATCAGCTCCGTGTATCTGACTACAGTCATATGATTCCCACACTCATCCAGTCCAAATTCAATAGTGTCTTCTCCTACAACCATGATTTGCCCTTTCCCTTCACATTCTGTTTCTTGTCGAAAAGGAGGAACATTCTCCATTCAGGGACCCACCACAGCCATTTATATCCCCACCCCCATATCCAATTTACACTAAATGGCTATTGGATGAACAACCTCATAATTTCTGGAAGAAGATGAAAAAGAAATAAAGGATCTGTCCCCTGGTGTCACCTGGCATAAGGCTGGATGGAGTGCTCTTTTCTACTCCACTGTAGATCTCGCTAGTGGTAGGAATATTGCACAGAGTGCTTAAAACCTAATAAGGAATTTATAGGAATGATTAACTTATTACAGCCCATGATCATGGCAGGAGGTACTATGTCTCAGCTGATAATCTTTCACAATACTGACCTTATTGCCCACTCAAGGTCATTAAAATAGTTTAAATGAATGAATGATAAAGTGAATGAAAGTCTATGATATCACTTGTTGGAAAAAAAATGTTCTGAAGGGTCATTGAACTTAAGCAAGCCAACTCAAAAATCTTACAAGCATTAGGAATGTTATAAAATTGAATGACAGGGCCACTCAGAAACTTATACTAACTGGGGAATATGAAGGAATGTTCTAACCCACTTTTTGTGAGTGTCATGAACTCCTTGAAATGCGTAACTTAAAACACAGATATTATAAAGGCAATAACTTGCATTGAGATATAATTATCAAATATTAAAAAGCATACAAACATGTCATATAGAAATATATATGCTTCTTTATTAATGTATTAAATAATAATATCTAGCAGCTAGACTAATAACTCCCGTATTTTCAAGTAGTGGCGATAAACAATTTTTCAAGATATCTACAACTAGTGTACCATAATATGAAAATGTGATTTCTCTTGGTGACACAGTTAAGGCACCACTAATACCACAGGAGTGTTTTTTGCCTATATTCATAAGTAAATACACTGTGAAATTTTAGTTAAAAATTAGTAAAAATAAAGATGCATTTTTTCCTTTGAACCTCACGGCCATGAACTCCAGGTCAAGAGGCCTGTTAGCAGAAGCACATGCTAACTCAGCTCTGTCTGACTAGGCCAGTGGAACTGGGGCCCAGCAGCCTGTGGGTCCTCAGGCTCCTTCCCACCTGACTCCTGCACTCACTGTCTTAGGCTCCCTGCTGAGGACTTGCGCCTGTGGAAAGCAACGAAGATTGTTATGTGACAGGTGATTTTTGCCTTCATATGCAGACATATCTGTTTTACCCAAGACAAATATTCTTGCATTTTGTCAGGTTTAAACCGGTCACCTCTGGCCCCTCTCTCCAGACCCAGCTGGAGGGGAGGCTTGGGCTGTGGCAAGGGAGGGCGTGAAGGTGACGGAAGAGGGCTTGAACCGGGAAAACAAATTCTACAACCTGTAGATAATAAACGGAAAGGGTAGGAACGTCCCACTAGCTGATAGAAAGAAAATGTCACAAACACGAAAACATAATAAAGCTGAGTTTGAGTCTTGGTGCCTTCCCTTCATGATTAATGATTGGTCTCAAATAGGACGGGCAAGGGAAAGTGAAGTTCCTCTTGAAGTCGCTTTAAAAATGCCACAGCTTAAAAAAATTATTGTAACATCAATTTAAGAAAAAAAAAACTCTGCTAAAATGTAAAGGTCAAGAAAGATTTGGGTGTTTTTAAATGCTGTCTTGAAGAAATTCTTATAAAGGTTAAGATGTCATGTAGTTTCAGAGTTATGGGCATGGGAGGGGGGCCTGGGACAAAGCAGCCCTACCTTGGGGCCCTCAGTGACTGCCACCCACGCTGGGGCACGGCAGCGGCAGATCGCAGTGCGTCACCGTGTCAGCGAGGAGAGCAGACGCTGCTGTCTCCCAGCCTTGAAAGCCACGGAGCCTTCACTTCAGAGCTCCCTTCTGGCTGCACACAGGCCGTAGTCTGCCCTCCCCGACTCCCAAACACCGAGGCATTGCCCGCTTTGAACAGCCGCACTCAGGGCATCCCGCAACCACCCAGCCGAAGGAATTCTGGGCTCCTGTGGTCTCTCTTGCCTTTTCTGCCTTGTCCCCAAGCTACTGGAGCCTTTAGCAGCAGAGTCGGCAGAGAGCCATGCCTGTTTGAAGATGCCCGGCGGGTGGGAGAATTCTCTGACTTCCACATGAAAAGTGTCCTGCAGATTCTGGAGAGGCTCCTGTGATTTTATGCCTAAGAGCTTTGGGAAAAGGTATCCATGTGGTCCCAGGTGTTCTAGTCACAAGCTGCTAATGGACTTCCAAGGAATGTCTCCCAGTCCTGGCAGTTCTCCCCAGGGATTCAGAGTTAGAGTGCTTACCTGCCAGCGCATCTGAGCAAGACTTTGTCTCCAGGAGCTTGGGAGTCACTCGGTCATTACAGAGACTCTCCACCAGTCCCCATGGACACCGCACACAAACTACCTGGAAAGTGTCCAGCTGTACCTCTCAGGGTGGCCTGAGCAGCAGCAGCAGTGACATCATCCAGGTACCAGTTGGAAATGTGGAACCCTGGGCCTCCCCTCAGCTTACTGAACCAGAATTTGCACCTAACGAGGTGCTCCATGTATGGAGGCCTATTTCTCACGCAAGAAGCACGGCTTGTTCAAGACATCCCTGCACCAGTAAGTGCGGACTCACATGTGGGCTCAGCAACAAGGGTACCCCTCTCCCTGGACATTACTGCTGAAGGATGGGGGCAGGGTGTAACCTCAGAAGAAAAGGGTGGGGACTACCATCGGTCAGGGTTCTAACTTGTCTTGTTCACACCTATGACAGGAAGCAGGAGCAGCCATGGTAGTTATTTTAGTGAGCTTTCCCCAAATGATGTGGGGTCTCCCGGCTTCTTAGGCTACCTCTCTTCTGAAAAGGTTCTTTGTGACAATAACTGGTTTTATGTGGCAGGGCTGGAATTGCAGGGAAGTGGGCTAGATCTTTGCAGAACGTAACTTGCAGGGGCATGAGAAACATCTCTCAAAGTTCAATCTGAGTGGCTTGTTAATGGATTCTGAAATCCTCCATCAAGTTGACATTTAGGCTAACTTAAGAGTTAGTTGGTAAATATGTAAGTCTCACTATTGCTGCTCTGACCATGTCCCTGGCATGGGGGAAATTCTTTCCTTCCTCTGTCCGATGTCTGTCCTCAGCTCTTCCAGAGTCAGCTCAATTGCCCTGATGTTCCTACTTATCTTGCTGTTCATTCTCATTCATTTCTGAAAATATATGTTCTTATCTTACTATTTCACAGAGTCAGTCTTTCCAAGTAGTTTTTTAAGCCTACAGAGCACAGAGATTTTTCCTGTTTCTTGTATGTCAGCTGTCAGCCCAGGGAACTGTCCAGGACGGGGCCCCATAATCTTTGCAACAATACTGTATCAGTAGCATCAGTATCACTTATAAATGGTTTGTGTGCCGGTGCTTTCTAGGTGCTAGTTGCTACATATCAGCTTTTGTAATGTTTACAACTACCCTGTTGTAAAGACCAAGGCCAGGAGACAAGGCCCAGAAGTCACTGGGGATTTGGTAAAGTCACATGGCTGCTTTGGGGCAGGGCCAGATTGGAACTCAGATTCATCTGTCTGTGCTCTCACTGTGATGTGGTCTGAGAGTGGACGTGCCCTTTGCTGTCTGCCGAGAGCACATCAAAGGACACCAGAGGAGGAGGTTGGCTTGGGTGGGGGTTGGAGGACTGGGTCTCAGAGGGGCACATTCCGAGTATCATACTAGGAGCTTTGTGCACTTCTTTGCGTTTAGCTTTTCCATCTTGGAAAGAGGCAGTTATCTCTAACTCACAGGGAAAATAAAAAATTCAACACTCTGGTGATTTGGAAATATCAAGGGAGGAAAGGCTAAGAGTTGGGGTCCTTACCCATTTTCGTAGTCAAAAGGCCCATTTAGGCTCAGCCCGGTGGTAGGCCCTTCCCTCTTCCCTGGCTCCTTGTTCCTGGTTTCTTAAGGGAGCAGATCTTTTCCAGGGAGCCCCTCATACCACAGAGGAGCCCATGAGGGTCCATCCCAGCTTGCAACATCAGAACAAGCAGTTCTGTTCTTCGGCCCCACGACACAGGAGCCAAAACTTTCTCCTTCATGAGCCAACTCTCAACCAAATTTTATTCTAAATGGATCTGGGTGATTTGACATTTACCACAAAAACCTGCCTTTTATAGATACTCAGAACCAAAACCCACAATATTCTGCCTTTAGGAAGAACTGGACCAAATAGAATTCTTCCCAGACAATAGTCAGTGAGAGATATTAATCCACGTGCACAATTAACATGATTCTGATTATGCCTCTGGAATCTTTCATGTGAACTGGAATTCCATATTTAGGGTAGAAACAAATGATGCCAGGAAACTCACATAGCTATACAAAATTTTTCTTATATGTGTAGTGCTTTTCTACGAATCCTTTCTGACTAAATGATTAATCTTAATATCAGTATGTTTTACAGGTACATAATTCACTGCCCCAATTAAAACAAATGTTCAAGAAAGGGGAACAAAGTCAAAATGTTGAACATTTCTGTCAGAATTGCTCCTACTATACCCAAGTCCTCTGAGCAGTCCACAAAGATGAAGATTCTCGCCACTTGAGCAGTTCCTACCATTCCAGCAAGTTATTTAGGTTAAGGCATTTTCTCTGGAAGGAACCTATTAAAAATACAGGTTACTTGGGCCTAGTAACACAATTCCCACAATAACTATTATTCAAGCTGCATGAATTACTTTATCAGATTAATTAGCTGTCATCTATCAAACAATACGGCTCTGAGGAAATAAGGCGTCTTTTAATGGACATCATTGTCTGAAATATGAAGCAGTTCTGTGAAGGGGGCTTGCTTGAGGGGCCTATTCTGGAGGTCTGGGAGGCTAGAAGAGAGAGAAAGGCATTGACTAAAAAGGGGGAAGGAGGAGAGAGAGAAGTGAGGGGAGCATCAAAGTCAAACTTCTATTTGCCCCACCATGTTCCATGTTTGTTTTCTGTTTAAATGATTTTAATTTCCAGTGACCATTATGAGCTCCTTGCTGGTCCATGGCTCCACAAATAGGCACTATTTGTTTCAAAACTAAAAGTGAAATGATCCCCTTGACCATTCCTTCTGCAGTGTTATCCATCTCTGGTTCTCCTCTCCTAGGCACACAGCTAAGCGGCGTTTCACAAGCCTCTGTGTTTTACTGGGAGTCCAGCAACTGAGGGCCGGAAAATATTTCACAGGGACTTCTGTCCCTCTGTCCTCTTCTGAATGGCTAGAAGCTAATGACTGCAAGACACACAGAAGATGAGGAAGCCTGTTGGTAGCAGAAGCCTGGATGCCTGTGTTACTACTTGCAGAAGAGCCACCCACGAGTGTGTATGTCTTTATTTGTGGTGCTACAACTAAATACCAAGGGCCAGTTAATTTATAAAGACAGAAATTTGTTTCTCAGGATCTGGGGGGCGGAAGTTCGAGATCAAGGCCGCAGAAGGCTCGGTGTGTGGTGAGGGAGGGCAGCCATCTGTCTCCTTGGTGGTGCCCATCACCACCTCCTGGGGAGGGCCAGCTGCTGCGTCTGCCCACAGTGAAGGAGATGAAAGGACTCTGATATCTCAAGTCCTTTTTAAGGTCCCTCATCCCACGCGTGAGGCTCTACTCATGTGACTTGATCATTTCTTAAAGGTCACACATCTTCATACTATTACTTTGGCTATTAAATTTCAACACAGGAATTTTGAGGGACACACTCAAAACCCTAATAATGTCTGACCAGAAACACCCATCTTGGGATTGGCATTAGTGAGGAACAAAACTGTACTGTGCTAAGTCACTGAGATTTGAGGGACTTTTGTTGTGCCATAGAATATTATCTTTTTATAGTTATTACTATAACTAACCATCTGTATTGATGCTTGTCATCTTTAGATTGCAGGATACTTAAATCTCTTGTGTAAAACAGGACCTTAAAATAATAAAAAAAAATACATTGTATATATAGGCAGATCTACTT
The DNA here is from genome assembly GCA_004026905.1 of Hystrix cristata. NCBI lineage: Eukaryota > Metazoa > Chordata > Mammalia > Rodentia > Hystricidae > Hystrix > Hystrix cristata. The sequence continues at coordinate 27,559 of PVJO010013467.1, forward strand.
TGCTAAGGCCATTTTATAAAATAGCTTAAGTACTTTGCATTTTTGATTAACCCTTGCAACAATATTTGAGGTAGATTTATATCTTCATTGTACAGTTGAGAAAACGGACTTAGAGAGTTTGTTAAGAACTCACTGAAATGATGCTGCTAATGCGCAGGGGTGGGGTGGTGATTCGGTCATTGAGTATCCACACCGAACTCGCTTCCGGTGCGTGACTCTGTCCTTACAGTTGCTCAGGGGGATCCAGGAGCAGACCCTGGAACTACACGGCAAGGTCACACCACAACCTGAGGAAAAATCCTGGCCTTGCAGAGGAAAAAATTATCATATCTCTCTGCCTACAAAATAGTTGAGAGAACATTTCCTTTATCACCATTCCACACCAAAAAAAAATGTGGAATTGATTTTCTGTGATTTCCCTTTTCTGCCCTCCATTGAAAGCCTTGATTATGCCCTAGTTTTCTGCAGAGAGAAAATTCTTACTGCTGAGTTATACATTCTGCAGATGAGAAGGTTATAACTAGGTTTCAACCGTGGGACATTTATTCCTCCATTGATACATGTATGTAACGCCCATCAGGGGAATGCTTTTCTTAGAGGAAAACATTCAGTTTCTATCGAGGCAAAACAAGGACAAGAGGTGGACACAGTGTGTGGTAGAAGCACGTACCCTGAAGGGAGAGGGGAGAAGGAAAAGAAGGAAGCTAAGTAGATGTGGTTTATTGGTTGTTCTTGGGGCCGGGGAATGCTGAATTTCAAGTTTTCTGCTTTTAAGCAGAGAAGGCAGTTTTGCCTGACTGATCACTATCAAGATCGTTGTCATTCAAATTCAGCAAGAGAATGCATATGAAGGGGCTTCATAGGCGTGCACAAGACAGATAGCATGATTATGCCAGTTATGAGTACAAAATCTGCATGTGGTGCCTTCCTAGAAGGTCCCCCAGGACTCCCGGTCTGATAAGGCTGCAGGAGGCGGGTGCTGTGGTTCAGAGGAAGGGCTCCAAGGCTGGGGAGGCAGAGTGTGGGTTGACACTGCGGAGCTGCTCTTCACTAAACTGTATCATAGTGCAGACATGACTGAAACTTCCTAAGGTCCATAGTCTTCTTTCATAAGATAGGGATAATGTTATCTCGCTCATTATATTTTGAGAACCACACAGGATAATACTTAGGAGCATGCATTTAATGTCATTTGTTTTGAGAATAACAGTGATGATGATGTTGACTCAGACACAAAAAGGAGATGCTGGAAGCAATAATAAAGGCATATTCACTGCTATGCTTTAATATACGTTAGCCTTAGTTTTACAAATTCAAAGGACTAAAACAAAATTGGGTGAGAAGGAATCCCAGAGAGATTTGGCCAGGCAATAAGAAAGACAGCTGGTAGGTAAAGCTCCCTGCAGGAGTCCCGACTTGACTTGAATGGCGGGGTGGTAAAAGGAAACCATGAGTGAATGCATTCATTTGTGTATGAGGCTCAGTTAACTTGAAATTTGGTCCAGATCTCAATGAGGATCTTCTCACTGGAGAAGGGTGAGATTTCCACAGAATGCAGCTGTAAGCTGGAGGGGCATACAGGGGAAGACAGAACTCAGGCAGGCAGAGGGAGAGATGGACAGCTTACCCGGCAGTCTTGCACAATCTGCCAGTGCTTAGCGAGGTGCCAGGCCACCCTGGATGTGTCCGGCTTCCAGGCCAATCCTTCATGTTCTGGCCTTTAAATGCCCATCTTACCACAGGTAATAATCACAGTCAGTAGAGGTCCAAAGACAAAGCTCCCATGTTGTTTATTCTGGAAATCGTCTTACCCTTTCAGTATTCTCTAGGTTTGCCACCAGTCTACCAAAGAATATCACTTCTCGGAGGAACAGAATGCTCTGCCTCTGATACTAAAAGTAAGGCGTTTGTTTTTGAAGCAACATAGATTCAAATAGCGATAACAATTCTTTGTGGAAAATAAAAGCATCTTTATATTTACTTTAGTAAACAGAAAAATAGCACAATTGAAATGATTTCCCACCTGCCAAACAAAACAGTCTTCTTTTGTGAGCTGTGTTCCCTACAGGAGGGCGGTAAAGCAGTGCCACACAAAGGGAATTGTGATGTGCTCGGCTGGTGTGGACCTCTATGCCTGCTGCCGGGACTTCACCTCACTCCATTATGTTTCACCTCAGTCTGGGACGGTCACCTGTAAACACCGGACTGACAGGCCTAGCTGCTTGGCAAAAGTGTCAGTTCCCTCCTCGAATAGCTGTGTTTTCCCTGGGAGTTAATTTGTAAGGATTCATGCAGGGCGGATGGGACCTGAAGTTGGAGCAAAGCTTCAGAGAAGCTGTGACGGAGCCCAGGTTAGCCAGGAGTATTTATTGCAGCTTCTTTTTTTTAGGTCATCTGAGAGAGAGCCTGGGAGTTCCACTGAGGCTGGGCTCGGATGGTGGGAGGCTGGTAAGTGAGGACACACGGCGCCTTTCTCTTCTCTCTGGCTCTCTAGAGACCTGGCCAAGGTGACCCAGCAGCACACCACAGGACCTCCCACAGGCTGAAGGACATGAAGTTTGCCTGCGACACCTTCACACTTGTTTTTTCTTGACTATTCTCAATTTTAAGGCTTTTCAGACCTGTCCAGGGTCTTATGGCTAAGTCCTCTGCCTCTCTAGTCTTCAGCCATGAGAGTAAATCTAAGCTCAATCTTGATTTTTTAAAATGTAGCAGTAGCACCAATCACAATTATAGTGATTACCACTTATTGGCTCTTCATTATGTGCTTCAAATTATGCGAAGCACTTTATTCACATTATTCCCTATAATTCCGTGAACTCAACGGCTATATGAAGCAGCTGTCTGTCTAGTGGGTGCTGCTGGTGCTATCTTGTCTTCCCCAGGAGGTCCCTCATAGGCTGGCTGGCGGGACAGCTATGTGCCTCTGTCTGAGTGGGTACCCACGGGGAGACTCTCAGCCAGTCATGGGCTGGGGTGAAAGTTCTGAGGCATCCTCGGCCCAGGAGCAACTCGTGCCATTTGAGGGATGGAAATTCCTGGAAAAATTGTCTAACTTCATCTTCCATGAGTGGGGCTATCTGATGTGGGTTCCCATCTCCCAGAGGAGCTCACAGCGATAACCCGCTCACCCACCACATATCCCACTTGCTCTCCGTGCTCCCTGAGATTGCTGCCCAAACTTGCTTCCTGTTTTACACAAAGACTTGCCCCTGGGGGAATGCAAACCAAGATGCGGTGGTACCTCTGTTCGAGAATGGTTTTGTTTGCGAAGTTTGCAAACAGAAGACTTGGGCAAAATTTCGTTTTCGTCTGTGAGCTCCGCACAGGGTGATGAACATGACCGTGGCCATCTTTCCTGCACGAATGCAAACATGGCCGCCTTTTCCAGAAACACGGAACAAATTAAGGCAGTGAACTGAGGTACCACTGATGCGTGATTGTTCTCCCAGAACAGATTTAAAAGTTGACTTGCTCGATGACATGTGGCTGGATTTGCATGAGGGATGCTCTTATCTTTGCACTACTGTTTCTCTCAGAGATGGCCTGGCCTTATTTTTCTGGTCGATGCATTAATATGTAGCTTCTTTCTGAAAAAGACTTGAGGTGTTAGAACATAACCTTACACTCCTTGTATCACATATATTTGTCCTGTGTGTGGTGGTCCATTGAGATCCAGCTAACAATATAGGTACAAACTCAATAAATTAATATCGGAATGCTATTGTCTGAAAGTGGCTAAATATAATATGCCCCTAGAGATGTCTGCACTTTATAGGGGTTATTTGAAATTGCAATGCTTTGATTAAAAAAGGACTCTGTTAGTGGAATTTCAGGCATCTAGTGGCCAAAGAAACCCATGTTCCATGCTCTGCGATGGGACTTTTCCTGAGCCCCTTATCTCATACGCGTATTCATCTGCGTACTGTACCTAGTGATGCCATGCTCTATCTAGTCCTCAAAAGAATTCCTCCAGAATTGGAAGGTAAAATTCAACCCTGAAGTGTGCCAGCCTAGTCCTCCATTCTTTACCTTCCTAGCTCACCATGGGACAAGAAGATCTGTCTATGTCCCTTGGTTTCCCAGCTGGGGCAGGGAAGGTAACATTTGCTCTGACTGGTTTTTCAGGGGGTGATGTGAAGATAAATGCCTACAAAGGCCCAATTCTTGGGATGTAAGTCGAGCACGGTCTTAGGAGAATTCCACTTCAGTGCAGCAGCTCGCAGGCCTGTGCAGGGAGCGCGACCTGACTGCCGTAGGAGAGCTGGTTGTCCTTTCCGGTCATTGCTCCTGTGAGTTCAGTACCCAGCAGCCACCTCTTGATGCGCCTCTCCTTTCTCCTTATTTCTTTTTAAAGAGGCTAATTATGCTTTTGCCTTTCGTACTCTTCAGATTGGGGGTTAGAAAACGTACATGTACGAGTGGACGCGTGCTACTTAATGAATGACCCGCCTCTTGCAGGGCCTGAGGGACCTGCTCAGTAACCAGACATTTAGATAGAAATTTAAGTGGCATATAATATTCCTGACCTCTCTGTGTGTTTGAGGATAGCCCTATACACAATCGAGCATCACCTATTTTCAAAACAACAAGCTTCACAGTTTTCCTTTTTGCGACAGAATTGGAACTCAGCAGAAGCAAAACAAAACAACCGATGAAAAATACCACCTTCTCCTTCCCAAATTAATTCTTTCAGTTTATGCTCCTAACTCCATAAAAATGTGGTTTAGCTTTTAAAGTTTTTATTAATATTTATAATGCCCTTTTGGTGCCCTTGAACCTCACAGAAGCAGAGCCCTGATATAAATGCTTGGCTTCTAGGTGGATTGCAGCGTACCTAAATTCAACCATAAACTTTGAAGTTTATACACGTGTATATTTGACTTTGCTTTTTTCTTTGGTTTCTTGATGTAGAAGTTTATATTCTAAATATTTTTAAAGTGCAAATTTTAATAGCTTATATTTTAATTTCAAAAATAATTCACGGTTGTAAAAATATACAGATGTGTATATAGAAAGAAAAGGAAAAGTCCCTCCTTCCTGACCCATTTTTAAAACCCCAGTGCCAAGAAATAAACCATATACTTTAAATCTTTTTAAACAAGGCCCCTGTTTGTTTGAGGGATTGTGATTGTCTTAAGAAGCAAGTAAGTGGCCGTATTTCTCTCTTTATTTCTGAATATCAAAGTGATACAAATTAAAAATAAACTCTGTAAACTATAAGAAATTGAAATCACCCAGAAGGAGGCAAGAGAATTGATGTTTTTTTCTATATGAAAGTATGTTTTTTTCTCAAACGATTCTTACACTTTTCTATGAATACACATTACTCAGGAAGCAGACAGGGAAACTCCGTGGCTCGCTGTGTCCAGTCACTCTCTGGACCCCTGTCTCAACTACCTGCTGCTCTTTGTTTTGGATACATCTTGTCTACAGAGGGGTTGACCTTTCCACAGAGAACCCCTGGAGTTTAACATCATCAGAACGATTAATTTACTTGTGTCTTTTGTTCTGCTTGTGTCTCTTACTTGTTTTGACAATAAAGAACAAACAAAACAAAAAACCCTAAATCACTCCTAGTCCACTATCAAAAGATAATTCACGTTTAAAATTTCAATTATTTCTTCCAGAATTTCTTACTGCAAATATGAATATACAACATCGCCCTATTGCTCTTACCTGTCCACATTAAGCTGTGAAAGTTTTTCTAATGTCCAGAAACACTCTTTCAAAAATACCACATAATTTTGAATGACTGTCAAATATTCAACTGCATATCCTTCTTATGAAATGATTTCCAAGTAAGAAGATGGGTAGGAAATATCTAACTTTCTCAACTCATGTTTCTAGAGTGCCAGAAGGATTCTCCTTTAGTGACCAGGGAGGAGGGGTGGGCAAAACACTTGAGCGTCACTCACCTGCCACCCACCCCAAGGTGGCGTGACCCCTCCGGCTGCCGAGGTGGGAGAGGCATCCACTCAGTCCTTCCCCGGAACAACCCCGTGAAATCGCAAGGCTTCGTGCTTCTCTCTGGAGCTGCTGGTCAGTGGGCAAAACTCACTCATTCGGGCCTGCTCGTGCTCTGCAGAGGCCAGGTGTGCAGCTGGGTTCAGGAGAGCCGAATTCTCAGGGAGAAATGGAAGACTTGGAGCTGCAGGGCGGGCTGCTTCTGTAACCCAGCTCGGTCTTCGAGATGACCTACAGTTGCTCATTGGTGGGATTCCTGCGTCTGCCTCTCAATTTGTTGCTAACACAGATGGAGGGCCTAGTGAGTCATGGGAAGAAGTGTGGTTAATCACCTTCCTGCACCTTGAGGAACGTTACTACAGTTAACATTTACGTATTTAGCATTTACTCTGCACCAGACTGCAGTTTCTCATAGAACTTCCCCATAAAATCCTGCGGAACAGTGTTATTATCATTACTGTTCTGGAGATGACAGACTGAGGCACGCGGAAAGTGCTTAGCAAGTGAGGGCCCCGGGACTCGTTCCTCCCCCTTCATCTGTCCATATCAAAAACCATGCGCACTTCTCTGTGCGTCAGTTGTAGCTTAAGCTTGTAAGCTCCACCTGACGCTTTTGCTCATTATTGAACATGTCTGTTGTATCTTTGACAATATTTTATTTTAGATACTGCGTGTCTTTTAATACCGTTTACAGTGACTTTCTGGTTGTACAGAAAATTTCTGTTTGTGCGGGATAAGATCTATTCTTACTTTCCTTCATCGCTTATTCCATCTTGCTTTCTGCTTAGAAGGTTCATTCCCATCCAGTAGATTCTCACCTAGATTTTACTCTAGATTCTCTTGGCTTTATTTTAAGAGTCTAAATTTTAGCATCTAGAAATGATTTGATGGAAGAGAAACATTCTAAGTTTGTCACTCTTTTTGTTGTCTTTGTTTTTTAAAAAATCAGCTAGCTTAATACCACTCTTTCTCCACTGATTTCTGATGTATTGATTTATGATTTATGGTCTCTATCTTTTCCTGTTGTGCTACCTACTGGCTTTCTGTAGTGAGACTCTAGCTGCATATTACTCAGCTTTATGGTGCATTTTAATATTTAGAAGAATAAGTCACCCCTTGTTACTTTTATTTTTAGAAATTTGTTTTTATTGTCATGTGACATTCTTACATATGCATTTAAAATTATTTTATCATGTCTCTGCCATAAAATCTTACTGGGAATTTAATTAGAATGTGATTACACTCAATTAACCCAGTTTGGAAATATTTCAGATCTTTACAGAATTCCTTTTTCCATCTAGAAACATGCTCCGTCTGGTTCCAGTTATTTCTATTATTTTATATTTTTAGATACTATTGGGGATGGATTCTTATGTAAATATTTTTATGACTTAACATTATTTAAAATAACTAATTATTGGTGGTATAGGTGCAATTTTTGAAGTAGTTATTTGTGACTTCTTTATTGAAATCACTGTTTTAAAGGTTTTTCTCAGTCCCTCCTGAGTTGTCTATGTCTAACTGCCCCATGAAACGATGCATTTCACTGTTTACAATTTTGACACGCGTTTCATTGACTGGAACTCCCAGAATAATGTTAAATAATAACAGTTATAATGAACATCTTTATTTTGTTTATGTTCGTAATGTGAGCGCCTGCAGGATTTCACAGTAAAATATGAAAGTTCTTTTTGCTTTACAATAGATATTGAGATAGGTTTAGGCACTTGAAGAAGTAATATTTCTACTTGTATAATATTTTATTTTGTTTTATTTTTATTTTGAAACTGACTCTCATTAACTGACTAGATTGTCCACCTGAGCTCAAACTTGTGACCCTCCCAGCTTAGTCTCCCAGAGTCCTGGGATTATAGCCGTGCCTGTCAAACCAATCTTGGAAAAATGTTTCCCTTTTAAACAACCCAGACCAAATGTTGAATTTTGTTATATTTTTTTTGTTACTTGTATTTTCAAACATTAAACCATCCTTGCTTTCTTAGAATCATGCTCAGTGAGGCTTTGGAAACAACTCCATGTTTCTATCACATGTCTGAATTTCCTATAAGCGCAGTGGCTGGCTGCTCTCTGTGGAGTATTTGTCCAGGGGTGGAGGTGCTCTGGCTCAGGAGCGAATGACAGGTTTGCTCACAGCCTCCAGGACAGAGAGTCTCCTCCTGGAGCAAATGACAGGAATACTCACCATCCATTTGTAATACAGATAATGTTTCACTTCGGGCAAGGAGAAGATGTTTATTCCCATTTTGAAAGATCTGAGTTTGCCAAGCTCAGGACTCCTCTCCTGTAGTGCAACCCACTGTGGGTGCCAGGTCTACCCAGGACCCAAACCATATCACTCCCTTGGAGATGATCGGAGGAGGAACCCTGACATGCACAGTGATGCTCATGTTGCTTTTGAAATCTTCTTTATGTACTATTTTTTCAGTTTTTACTTTTGTATTAGTGCATGCTTGCATTACATAGTGATTAAATTTGCTGTGGGGAGTTGGTTACGTGCACATAAAATCTCAATTCTTTTCTTCAACCCCTTTCTCTTCCCTCCGTCCTCCCTCCATCTCTTGATCCCCTTCCCACTTGAAAAAGCTCCTTACTTCCTATTATCTATCTTTTATTTTGCTCTTTATTTATATTTTGGTTCTCTCATATAGGAGACATCATGCCATATTTAAGCTTGTGTGTCTGACTTATTTTACTTAACATTACGGTCACAAGGTGCATCCATTTTCCTACGAAAGACTTAAATTAATCCTTCTTTATGGCAGAGTAGTACTCCGTTGTGTATAAATACCACACTTTCTTTATTCATCTCTTGATGGGCAGATAAACTGCTTCCAAGATTTAGCTATAACTAATTGTGATGCTATGAGCATGAGTATGCATATATCACTGTAATATGATATCTTTAAATCTTTTGGGAAGATACCTGGAAGGGAAATAGCTAAGTTAAATCGAATTTCTATTTTTAGTATTTTGAGGAATCTCCATACCAATCTGAATAGTGGCCATACTAGTTTACATTCCCAACAACAAAGTAGAAGGGTTCCTTTTTCTTCTTTTTTATTTGGTTTGTTGATGATAGCCATTCTTTCAGGAGTAAGATAGAATCTCAGTGTTTTTTTTTTTTTTAATTTACCAAGAACATGTATTGGTACATTGTATACATAGTGATCACATTCATCATAATTAATTTGTACCTGTAGATGCTACATCTTGGTTTTGCCCCCTTTTCCGCAGCCCTCCTTTCCACTGCCCCTCCCTTCCCTATTTAGTGCAGGTTTATTTACATTTTAACATTTTTCCTTTTCTCCTTTCTTTTCTTTTTCCCGTCCTTCTTTTCCTCCTTCTCCCTTTATAATTCTCTTTTCTTTAGAATACTTTTTTTGCATAATATCTATTATACATCTTTGTTTTTATTGGCACTATGGTTTCTCATATCAGAGAATTCAATGCGTACTCATGAATGTCTGATTTATTTCACTTAAAAGTATGCTATCAAGATGCATCCATTTACCTACAAATATCTCTAGTTTATCCTTTTTTATGGCAGAGTAGTACTCCATTGTGTAGAAAAACCACATCTTCTTTAGCCATTCATTGGTTGTTGGGCATTTAGGTTGTTTCCAAGACTTAGCTATGACAAATAGTGTTGCTATGAACATGGTTGTGCATATATCTCTGTGGTATGATTTTAATTCTTCTGGGAAGATACCAAGCAGAGGAATAGCTGGGTCAAATGGAACCTCTAGTTGAAGTATTCTGAGGAATCTCCACACTGATTTCCACAGCGGTTGGACCAATCTACATTCCCATCAACAGTGGAGGAGGGTTCCTTTTTCCCTGAAGCCCCACCAGCATTTGTTACCGGTTGACTTCTTGATAATAGCTGTTCTTCCTGGAGTGAGATGGAATCTTAGCATTGTTTTGATTTGCATCTTTCAAATGACCAATGATGTTGAACACTTTTTCATATATTTATTTGCTACTTTTATTTCTTTGTCTGAGAAATGTTTATTCATTTCAAATGCCCATTTTTCCATAGGGCCTTTAAATTGGGGGGATTGGATTTTTTTGAGTTCTTTATAAATTCTAGATGTTAAAACTTTGTCTGAGGGACAGCTGGAAAAATTTTTTCCTACTCTGTGGGTTTTTGCCCTGCTCTATTGGTGATTTCTTTTGCTGTCCAAAAGCCTCTTAATAGGATGTGGTCCCAAGCACAGATGCTTTGTAATATATCCCATGCAGTCTGGGTTCTGTTCATAAATTTTTTTCCTACCCCTATGTCTTCGAGAGTTCTTCCTATTCTATTCTCCAGTAGATTTAGTGTTTCTGTTTTAATGTTTAGATCTTTGATCCACTTTGATTTTAGCTTAGTACATGGTAAGAGACATGTATCTAGTTTTAATTTTTGGCATGTGCTAAGCCAATTTTTCCAGCACCGTTCGTTAAACAGGCTTTCTTCCAGCAAGGGTGTTTGTCTCCTTTGTCGAAGATGAGGTATTCGAGTGTGTTTGGTGTGGTTTCTGCATCTTCTAGCCTGTTCCATTGGTCCTCGGGTCTGTCTTCGAGGCAGTACCATGCTGTTTTTATCATAGAAACTTTATATAGTATAATTTTGAGTCTGGGATTGTGATGCCCACTGCCTTGTTCCTTTTGCCCAGGATTGTTTTGGCTATTATTGGTCTCTTCTGGTTTCAGATAAATTTCATGATTGTTTTCTCTAATTCTATGAAGTATGTTATTGGTATTTTGATTGGAATTGCATTAAATCTGTATAGTAATTTAGGAAGTATGGTCATTTTCACTATGTTTGTTCTTCCTATCCAGGAACACAGGATATTTTTCTGTTGTCTGATATCCCTTTCAATTTCCTTTTTTAGAGTACTGTATTTTTCAATGAAAAGATCTTTTACTTGCTTTGTTATATAAATTCCTAAGTATTTCATTTTTTTTTTTTGATGTGATCGTGAAAAGTGTATCTTCTCATTTCTTTCTCAGTGAGTTTGTTATTTGCATATAGGAATGCTATTGACTTTTGGGTGTTGACTTTGTATCCATCTATGCAACCGAATTTAGTTATTAAATCTAAAAGTTTTTTGGTGGAATATTTGGGGTCTTCTATGTAGAATATCATATCATCTGTGAATAATGATAGTTTAACTTCTTCCTTTCCTATCTTTATTCCTTGTATTTCTTTCTCTTCCCTGATTGCTCTGGCTAATGTTTGTAGAACTATATTGAATAATAGAGGTGATAGTGAACATCCTTGTATTGTTCCAGATTTTAGTGTGAAAGCTTTCAGTTTCTGAATGTTTAGTGTGATGTTGGCCATTGGTTTGTCATAGATGGCTTTTATTAGATTTAGATATGGACCGTCTATTCATAATTTCTGTAGAGTTTTTATCATGAATGGGTGTTGGATTTTGTCAAATGCTTTTTCTGCATCTATTGAGATGATCATGTGATTTTTGTCTTTGACTCTGTTGATATAGTGTATTACATGTATTGCTTTGCATATGTTGAACCATCCCTGCATCCCTGGGATGAATCCTACTTGGTCGTAGTGTATAATCTTCTTGATAACCCATTGCATTCTATTTGCCAGTATCTTGTTGAGAATTTTTTTTTTTTTTTTTTTTTTTTTTTTTTTTTTTTTTTTTTTTTTTTTTTTTTTTTTTTTTTTTTTTTTTTTTTTTTTTTTTTTTTTTTTTTTTTTTTTTTTTTTTTTTTTTTTTTTTTTACTGGGAATCGAACTCAGGGTGTTGTGCTTGCCAGGCAAGCACTCTAACCACTGAGCTAAATCCCCAGCTTGTTGAGAATTTTTGCATCTATGTTCATTAGGGAAATTGGCCTGTAGTTCTCTTTTTCAGTTGGATCTTTTTCTGGGTTTAGTATTGGGGTAATGCTTGCTTCAGGGAATGATTTTAGAAGTACTACTTTTCTTTCAATTTCATTGAAGAGTTTGATGAATAATGGTGTTAGATCATCTCTGAATTTCTTGTAGAATTCAGCTGTAAAAGTGTAAGGATGTGGGCTTTTCTTTGTTGGTAGGTTTTTAATTACTTCTTCAATTTCAAAGGCTGATATTGGGTTATTTAGTATTTTTATTTCTTCTTGATTCAGTTTTGGTAATTCATAGATTTTGAAGAATCTGTCCATTTCTACAGTGTTTTCCATTTTGTTTGAGTATAATTTCTTGAAGTAGGTCCTTTTTTTGTTAAGATTAGCTAGGGGTTTGTCTCTTTTATTTAATCTTTCAAAGAACCAACTCTTTGATTCACTGATTCTTTGTATTGTTTCCTTAGTTTCAAATGCATTAATTTCAGTTCTGATCTTTATAATTTCCTCTCCTATATGAACCTTGGGTTTGGTTTGTTCTTCTTTTTCTAGATGTGTGAGGTTCAACATTAGGTTGTTAATTTGAGCTTGTTTTGTTTTCTGGATATGGGAGTTCAACGCAATGAATTTCCCTGAAAGTACTGCTTTCTTTGCATCCCATAGGTTCTGGTATGTTGTATTGGCATTATCACTTAACTGTATAAATTGCTTAATTTCTTCTTTAATTTCTTCTGTGACCTAGCTATTGTTCAGGAGGATGTTATTTAGTTTCCATGTGTTTATGTAGTTTTTTTGGTTTCTGTTACTATTGATTTCCAGTTTCATTGCACTATGGTCTGATAGTGTGCATGGGATAATATCAATTCCTTTACATTTACTTAAGCATGCTTTATGAGCTAGTATGTAGTCTATTTTGGAGAACGTCCTGTGTGCAGCTGAAAAGAATGTGTGTTTTGCTGTTGTAGGGTGGATTACTCTGTAGACCTCTGTTAAATCTATTTGTTCACAGATTTGATTAAGTTCTGATATTTCTTTGTTAATTTTTTATTTACTTGATCTATTTGTGAAAGTGGTGTATTGAAATTTCCCATTATAATTGTGTTAGTGTTTATTTTATCTTTCATGTTCCTTAATATTTGTTTTATGTAGTTAGGTGCACTGATATTTGGTGCATAGATATTAATGGTTGTTATTTCTTCCTCTTGGAATTTTCCCTGAAGAAGTATGTAATGACCTTCTTTGTCCCTCTTGATTAGTCTTGGTTTGAAGTTCACTTTGTCTGAGATTAGGATAGCTACCCTTGCTGTTTTCTGGGATCCTGTTGCATGAAGTACTGTTTTCCATCCTTTGATTTTCAGTCTATGGATTTCCTTTTGGGTTAAATGTGTCTCTTGTATGCAGCATATTGATGGATCTTGTTTCTTGATCCATTCTGCCAGTCTGTTTCTTTTGATTGGTGAGTTCAGACCGTTTACATTAATGGTTATAACTTTTATGTATTGACTTTGCCATAACCTTTTTTGTAGTTGTTTCTGAGTGTCCCCTCTGCTTATCTGCTTGTCTTGCCTAGTGAAATCTTTTTATTAGTGTCCTTGTAATTACAGTTTCCTTTTTCTTTTTCTAGGATATCCTTTAAAAAATTCTGTAGAAATGGTTTGGTGGTCATGAATTTCTTTAGTTGTTCTTTGTCATGGAAGTATCTTATTTCATTATTGAATTTGAAAGATAGTCTGGCTGAGTACATCAATCTGGGTTGGAGATTGTTTTCTTTTAAGGCTTGAAATATTTTGCTCCAGGCTCTCCTTGACTTAAGGGTTTGTTTTGAGAAGTCCACTGTGATTCTCATGGGTTTGCCTTTATAGGTGATTTGTTTCTTTTCTCTAACAATATTCATTATTCTGTTCTTTTGTTGTATTTCTGGAATCTTGATTATTATATGTCTTGGTGTAGATTTATTTTGGTCATGGGCAATTGGGGTTCTATATGCCTCATTTATCTGTATGTTAAATTATTTTCTTGTGTTTGGAAAGTTTTCTGTCATTACTTCAATATTTTTTTTATGTCTTTTTCACTGTCTTCTGCTTTTTCATTAACTCCAATTAGTCTTGTGTTCTTCTTTGCATCATCTTGCAGTTGTTGTATTGATTTTTCACAGTCCCTAGCTATTTTTAAGACGTTTTCCTTTTCATGGTCACCAACTGCAGTCCTATCTTCTAGGTCTGAGATTCTGACTTTGCGTTCATTTAATCTACTGGGTGTACTTTTAAGGTAATTTTTGGTTTCCTGGATATCTGTCTGGATCTGTTTCATGGATTCCCTTTCTTTCCTGAGTTGAGTGGTCAAGTTTTCCATTGTTTTTCTAACCTCCTCTGTTTTCTCATTTGTTTCTACTCTAAATTCACTAAGCAGGTCTTTCATTATGATTGACATCCCTTTCTTAACTTTGACAATTATTTCTAATCTGATGTTCTCTATGGCCCTGTCCATCTGTTTTTTAACTTCTGCTGCTATCATTTCTGCAAGTTTGGTTGGGTGTTTTCTAATTTCCTCTATTTCATTGTCCTCTGAATTTGTTTTGGGTGGGCTGGGGGGCTGGGGTTGCATTTTACTTCTGTATCTTGTCATTTTATTATTTTTTTTGAGCCTATATGTATTTCCCCCTTTTAGTTTCAGTGTTGATTTTTATATTTTCTTTATGGGAGGTTACTTGAAGACAAATATCAATGCTTTCCAAGGAGAAATCTGTTCCTTCAATGTCTTCTAGGTATATGTGGTTCTTGGCTTTTGCATCTGTCTCAAGACCCTGGACTATGTAAATGATTAGTGCTCCAGATAATTACAGTATTGTCATATGAGAAAGTACAACTGTTATAACCTGTATAACACCCTTGTTCACTAGTACATTAGCAATGGCAATAGCATTAATTACTGTGATAACTATTAACTATTAACTTTGTATCTTTAGCCATAGGAGCAAGTCTACAGTTATAAAGCAGAATCTAATGTAAACCAGTAATTGGAATGTAGTGGGTTTCCCATTAGTAAAGTGGTTTTTACCCCTTTATGTCTCCAAAACTTTCCTCAGTGGCGTGGGTATTGTTGGCTCTACTTGGTAGTGATGACTTGGACTGGAAAAGAAGAAAAGAAAAAAAGAAAAAGGAGAGAGAGGGAGAGAGAGACAAAGGCAACGTTACTGGAATTTGACCCTGCCAATGTACGGGCAGAGCCGTCATGGGTCAGCAGCCCAAGAGCACACTGACAATTGGGCTCAAGCTGCGGGGGTCCATCTGTTGACTCCTGCTGGTGTCCCTGGAAGGGGTGGAGCCATTGCTTGTTTTGATTTTCATTTCTCTAATAGCTAGTGATATTGAACCTTCTTTTTCATGGATTTATTGACCATTTGCCATTTGCACTATTTCTGAGAAGAGTCTATTCATTTTTGTCATCTATTTTAGATTTGGTCTTTTATTTATTTATTTATTTATTTATTTATTTATTTATTTTTGATTCTTTGTATATTCTAGATGTTAGTCTTCTGAGGAATAGCTGGGAAAATTTTTTTCCCTATTCTTTATGTTGTCTCTTCGCTCTGTTAGTTGTTTTCTTTGCTGTTCAGAAGCTTTTAATATATTATGATCCCCTTTGTTGGCTCTTGGTACTGTTTCTTGTACTTTAGGGTTTTGTTCAGGAAGTCCTCAGTAAGTTCATGTCCTCTTGTTTTTAAGGTATCTCTCATCTTTCACCAATACTAGTTCTGTCTTCTAGTTCTAACACTCTGCCATCACACTGGTTACTTTTGCTGCCCATAATTTCAATAGAATTTTTAACCTCTTGAATTCCTATCTGATGCCTTTTTACAGACTCTAGTTCTTTTATATGTTGGAAATTCATATTTTGCATCCTTTTGTTTCAGTTAGCTATTTATCAGTGTCTTCTGTGGACTTGCTGGTCATTTCATTTATTAGCATCATTAACTGTTTAGTTATGTCTTCTTTGAGCTTTTCAGGCACATTATTCACCTATTTTTTAAATTCCCTCTATTATCTTTCCAAATAATTCAGCTGTGTGAGGTTTGATTTCCTCCTCCTCAATGCCCCCTGGATCAGCTTTGGGAGAGTTGGGAGTTTTTGGAGGCATTTTGTTGTCTTATCTTCTCATGTTTTTATTTTTGGGTTTTTTTGTTTATTTATTCATTTATTTATTTTTGTTTTGTATTGTTGTTTTGTTTTCTGTGCTGAGGCTTGGGGGTTGATTATAGTGGAAGACTTTGATCCCAGTATGAAGACCTCTGGTTAGTGTCTGCTTTTCAGTGATGCACTCTGGGCATCACTAACTATAGACTGCAGTCTCTATTTTAGAGCCCCACTCCCTCTGTTTATTTGGAGGAGGGAGGCTGCAATATATCTGTAGAACCTAGTTCTCTGGGAATGGGCTGCAGTACTGCCACCAACGCAATTCAGATGTTGGCGTATGGAGAAACCAACTGATAGCAGCAACGATGCCACCTTGGTTAAAGTAATAAAATCAGCAAAAATAATAGCACCAAAACCAAACTGGTTGATGAAATACCCTAAGAACCAATAATGTATCACACTTAACCATAGAAAAGAGGTCTATGAAAAGAGATCTGAGACAAATCAAATACTGATCTATAGTAAATATCTATTAAATGGGACAACTTTACTTCCATTAACAATACAATAGTATGTAATAGCAATAGCATAAAATTAACTATCTAAAGATTCATAAAGCTTAATTGCTATATTAGTAAAGATAGAAGATGTGAGGAAGGGGAGCATGGAAAATGTAAATTAAAAAAATTAAGCAGAGGAAAATGAGAAGGAGGTGAGAAAGTGAAATAAAGAATTCTATCAAGGCATGTAAGGAAATTAATAATTTTAGATAAAAGTAACAGAAAAGCATAGACAAGAAAAAAAGCAGCAATCTAAAGGAAAACAAGAAATAATAGGGAGAAAAATTAAAAGAGAAAAAAGAGGAGAAAAGAAAGAAAAAGTAAAAGGGAGGAAAACCCTATGTACCAAATTTTTAAAAATCCAAAAGCAAATAAAAGAGAGAAAAAATAGGTCCTAAAAACTCTTTTGCATTTCCAAATGAGTGGTTTCCTTCCAGTAGCTGAAGTTTTAGAATCCAGCAAGTCATGGTCCTCTCTGCCCAGCTTGCTAACTTTTGGGTTTGTGAGGTGCCTCCCTACTCCAGGACCCCCTGCCAGAAATCCTAGACTGGGGCAACCATCTAAACTGAGACATGTGTCTACTCTTGTTGGTAAATGTGAAAGCAATCAGATCACTAGTCTGCATTGGATGTAGGCAGCAGGGTGGGGGCTCAAGCAGATCACTGGACTCAATGCCATCACTTTCAGATCCAACCACTTCTAAAAGCCTCTAAAGAAGTGACACCCACTGGGCCTGGCACCCACCAGGGGGCTCAGGGACCTCTGGCCTAGACTTGAACTTCTCAGGGGATCTGTGTCTAGCTTTCACCCTCTCCTTGTCTGTCTCCTGTGGCTCTGTCTCCCAGTCACTGTGGTAGAGTAACGCTCAAAATCTTGGATTTAAGCTATAGGGTAGTTGTTCTTCAGCTCTGTCCCACACAATCAATTCCAGATCTATTATTTTTCCCCGGGGTCGCCAACTCTTTGGAGCTCACCATCTCTCTTGGGACACTGGCCTCCTGCATGACCAATGGGTTTGTTGATTAGCACTCCATGGCCCTGTGCAGAGGAGAACCAAAATGCAGAGATGACAAGGAGTCGGTGGTTTGATGTGGCCAGGCCACTTGGCATCTATGGCACAGAGTTGCCTGGGGGCGGGCACTGTGAGGGTGGCTATGCCCCAGTCACACTGTTTTTTTGTGTCATGAGTAACAAAATCCTTTGTCTCTGACCCAAAGGACTCATTTCTTTTGCCACATGAAACTCAGCTTGCAAGTAGGGTAAAATATCAGGCCCTTTTATGGTTCTTGTTTAATTAAGTTAGTCAATTTTCTAATAATTTACATTTGTACTCATAAGTAGTATTGGTTTGTAGTTTTCCCCCATTCTGTCTTTATTAGGTTATTACCTTTATGTTAATGCTGAAAGGAATTTGTAAGTTTTCCAATGCTTTTCTGTGCTGCAACAGTATATGTGATGTTCATACTATTCCCTAAAAGCTCACCAAAGACAGGCAAAATAATTTTGACTTAGTAACTTTATTGGAATTAATTCTTGTTTCAATTTTTTTCTAGTGACAAAGATCCATTCAGGTTTACTGTTTCTTATTGAGTTTAGTTTAACCATTTATCTTTTCTCAGAAAATCAATGAAATTTTAAAACTTGACAGTATATGGAATTGTCTTATAATTTTGTGTCTGTCATATATAAAGTTATATGAAATTTTTCATTTTGTTGATGTGTTGTGTTCTAAATTCTCCTTCTAACTTTTTCTTTTGGACTTGCCAGATATGTCAAAGAAATGCTATTATTATTATTATTACTATTATTATTACTGTTATTATTATTTTGCAGTGCTGGGGATTGAACTCAGGGCCTTCACACTGAGCTACATCCGTGTCCTTTTTATTTTAAAACAGAGTCTTGCTATGTTGTTCTGTTGCCCAGGCTGGGCTCAAACTTAACAATCCTCCTGCCTCAGCCTTCCAGAATGCTGAGATTATGGGCATGTGCTACTATGCCTCAGTTATTTTCATTATTTTTGTTATTTCTTTCTGTTTTGGAAAGTTATTTTTATTTTCTAGCAATTAAACTTAATTATATTTAATTATTTTATTTGTATTACTTCTCCTGCAATAAAGATAGCGTATACATCTGCTTTTCCATTGAGTGTCTTGTAAGTTTTGATGTGTACTGTTCTCATTATTTTCTAAATAGTTTATATTAATTTTTATCTTTTTGATCTGATAGGCATCTGTACATGTATTTCCTAATTTACAAATGAACCATTTCCCTGTTTCTAGCTGTTGATACTATTTTCTAGTTTATTTCATCATAGTTACAGAATGTGGGCTGCCTACTTTTCCTTTATGCAATGTCATCGAAATTTTATTTTTAACCTAAAATATAATAAATTTCTAAAATTATTCCATAGATGTTTGAAAAGTGTACATATTTGTTAAATCTGCTGTATTTTAGGGCACCTTGGTTTATTAAGGAATAAAAACACTGTTTGAGAGTCTCAGTTGTGGATATTTTAATGTCTCCTAGTATACTGAAGAGCTGTGTGCTTCATATGGCTTAATATTAGTTGCTAGGTACATCATGGTTCTTATGTACTTTCATTGTGAGGTCTAAATTTTTAAATTACTATAAATTTACTTTTTTTTTTTTTTTTTTGAGGCAGAGTCTTGCTATGTAATCCAGACTAGCCTCAAACTCAAGGTAACCCTCCTGCCTCAGCCTTCTGAGTGCTGGTATTACAGGCATGTGCCACCATTCCTTGTACAATCTTTGTTTCATCTAGTGTGTTTTGCTTGCTTTTGTGTTGCTAATTGTTCTATTTATTTGCCAATCGTTTAACTTTCAATTTATATGGATAATTTTTAATGCAGTATATGTGGATATGTGCAGAATAGCTGGATGTGTTTTCTTAACCCAATTTGAGAATCTTGATCATTTAGTAAAAATTTTAATCTCTTTATATTTATTTTCATAGCTGACTTTTACATGTTTGTCTTTCTCTATCTCTGTCTCTCTGTCTCTGTCTCTGTCTGTCTGTCTGTCCTTCTCTGTTTCTCTCTCTCCATTGCTGTTGCCCTTTTTCCTTCTTGTTATACAGTTAGGGCCTCTTTGTTCCTTCTTCACTTGTGATTAGAGTGCTTGCCTGAAATCTTAATTAACACATGTTATCCTATATTTCTCTAATTATTCTGAGAATGAAACAATCTCTTGACCTTTTATTTTGTTAGGTGATGAAATTAGCATGCAGCAACCCTTTTCTTATTATCTATGTTCCTGAAAAAATAATTTTGTTTTCATGTGTTTGCCACAGGGTGGGTCCGAGGGTTGGCTTGGTTTGAGGAGCTAGCCAACATGGCTAAAATACAGAACATGCTTCCCTGGAATTTTAGATCTTCAGCATCATCCAGGGTAAATGCATTACAGCAGAAAGACCACGGAAGCGTCACAGAATTTCAAGTATTTTTCTCTAGGTGCCTAAACTAACTGGTAGCAGGATTAGACCTAGAGTGCAGATTTCTTGGTCACAAGTCTAGTATTCTTTCCATGATGCTGTCATTGTACCCCCAGCCATTGTGCCAGTGTCCAAACTTGAAGTTAGACAGGGATGGGGAGGAGCATGTAGAGGAGAGAGCTCCGAGGCTCAGGGAAAGAACAGTGGAGGAGAAAGGGAGTAGTTAATGTAGAGAAGGAGACAGCTTTGACTTCCATGGAAATACCAAACTAAAACACAGGCTGTCCCTGCATGCCTCTGCCCTCTCAGAAAGGGTTTGGAGTTGGTGGAGAAATGTTCTGATGTGATAATAAAGACTTAAAGAAGACTTAGTTGGGCCTCTTTGGGTTATTTGGCTGCTCCCATGCTCTGGATTTTCCTTCTGTTCCCTTTTATTGAATTTTAATAAGAAGCCATCTGGTGAAATATTTTGGACTTGGGTTGATATTTAACATGCAGAGCAGACTGATTTCAACACTGAATACCCAGCCACCAAATAAAATAAAAAATAAAGGAGATAATTGTAATTCAAATAGCATCACACTTTAATGGTTTCTGATTGACATAAAGAAGCTGGTCAATTATCTTTTAGCCCAGAAACATAATTTTTTGGGAGGGATATGAGCTCAGAAAAGCCCTGGCATGGGGAGGTAGGCCAGCTTTCCTTCCCAATATCCAGAATTTCAAACTCAGCACAGTAGACTTAGTAAAATGTATCCTAAGGGAGGACGTGGAGAGTTGAGCTGTGCTTCAGGCTCCGTGAACACAGATTCCCGTCTGGCCCCAAGTCTTCACATGACCCCCTGGGCAGAACACCGCAGTAGACGGTCACTTCTGTAAGACTCAGTTTATCACTGGTCTTTGTGGTTGTCATTTCATTTTATTTTTTAATAGAACATAGTAACTACCTGCTAAACTATTGAGATTAGAAGATCCAGATCTGATAATTTCTAAAGCTTATGTAGAAAGGTTTCCAGGTGTTTTTCAGGATTACATTGCTCTTATCCATTCCACCCCTTTCACTACATGTCTCTTTCTGTCAAGGAATTCAGTGTGGTTGCAGATTGTAATTAAATAATCGTCAAACATTCTGTAGAGAGTATTAGTAGCCCCATTTTCAAGATAACCCTTTAAAAAGAATTAGGATTACACCTCTCTTTAAATTGGCAAATGCTCTATGTGCTTTTACCTGCCGATTGGCACGGACCATGTGCCTACATAACCTTTTGCCCTTTATACACAGTATCGTTGGTCCTTTGGTAAATATTTGTTTACTGAAATGGTCTGGGTGATAAATATGCTTTAAACTATGACCTATTCCTTTCTGCTGGTGGTATCCTTTGCAGTGTGACTTCAACTGAGTTGGACAATGGTCAATATCTATAATTCAGTTCTTCCTACAGGTGATTACTGTGTTTGTCTTTGAAATCTCTCCAATACATTTACTCCCTCATGTTCAATTTCGCTAACTGTTTAGGAATCATGCCATGCTCCCAGATCAGTGAGCCTGGTTATGGGGATACAGGTTTTATTTCTCACATTGAGATCATATTAGAGGGCCTTACTGACCTACTTTTTATTGACTGTGGGTGAATCTCAACTGGAGTTTGATGCCCCTACTAGACGAGCCAATTCTGATACCTCCTAAACGCCAATTCAATTTAGAAATGAAACTTTAATTCGCTTTTACAATTGACGGTGTCATGACAGTATGCCTTTCTCTATAGGGAAATCATTTGTAAATACATTTGTCCCATCTGTACACCAGTAACAGTATGTGACCAAGAGAGTCAAATTTGACACCGGATCGCTCTGCCTTATCAATGACCTCGCTCCGCACAAAGCCTCGATGCTGGCTTTGGCCGTCCTTGTGGTCTCGGAGAATGATGATTTTGCTAACCCTGAAGTAGTCTGAAGCGGCAGTTTCCTAGCCGGACCCAGCAGGGGTAAACACTGGGGAGTGTTCGCAAAACACACACCCTGTAGCTACGAACTGCTCAACTGATTCAGAATCTCTACGGCCCCAGAGTCTGAGTTTTGGAGTAACTCCTTCAACAGTAACAGTGCTGTCGGATGGGCTGTGGGAGGAGCCCCTGCTCTGGCGGCTGTTGGGGGCTGTGTGCGTGCGCGTGTGTCTGAGGTAGTAAGAAGTAGCAGATCAGAATTAAGAAGGGCCCCTCTGAGCTCATCTCTCACTTTAGGAGGAGGACGCAGAGATCGGTCCAGGTTACAGTATGTGATTAAGTACACAGTTAGTCAGTGGAGAATTGTAAAAAACAAAGGCAAATAAAAGCCGGTGTCCCGATTCTTAGTCTAGACTCATTTTCTCCACACTAAGCTATCTTTGATAGTTTTATGAAGTACTACCATTTATAAGTTCAGTATTTTCCCTAGGAAAGATGGGTTAAATACAAGTATCTTCCTAGCACAAACATTAGTGCATGACATAATATTTGAAAAGCAGTGAGTTAACTCAACATTACAGTCTCAGCACACAGACACCTGACAAATGTTAGCTGATTAGTAAGATGCGATCCCAGTTGTTGATTCTTTGTGCTATTTCCTGTGTGGTCCAGGTTTTGTTCTAAAGTCTTTGCCTACACCTATGTCTTCAGGAGTTCAACCTATTTTATCTTCCAGCAGATTTAGTGTTTCTGTTTTAATATTTAGATCTTTGATTCATTTTGATTTTAGTTGAGTGCATGATGAGAGACATGGGTTTAGTTTTAGTCTTGGGCATGGGGAAAGCCAGTTCTTCCAGCACCATTCATTGAAGAGGCTATCTTTCTTCCAGTGAGGGTGTTTGAAAGATCATACCACAGTGAAATATACACTCCCAGCAGCACAGTTTGTAATAGCTAAATCTTGGAAACAGCCCATATGCCCATCAACAAATGAATGGATAAAGAAGATATGGTTTTTTTATATAACAGAGTACTACTCAGCCATAAAAAAGGATAAATGAGACATTTCTAGGTAAATGGATGCACTTTGAGAATATACTCTTAAGTGAAATAACTCAGACACACATGAGGAAATATCACACCATTTCTCTGGTATGAGAAAATGAAAGTGTAAATAAGGACCAAAATGTGTAATAGATATTGTGAAATAGAAAAAGAGTATTGAAAGGGGAAGGAGAAATGGGGAAGGGAGAGGGGGAAGGAAGGAAGAGGAAAGGAAAAGAGAAAAAATGGAAACAAAGCTGTTGTAAATAAGGAAGGGAGAAGGAGTTGAAGGCAGGGGAGGGAAAGGGAAAAAAAGAAAATCAAAATGTGACATGTAAGGTACAAAACCCCCATAATGAATATGATCATTATGTATATCTAAAATGTACCAATAAAATGTATCTTAAAAAGTGTTAACTGGGGCTGGGGATTTAGCTCAGTGATTAGAGTGCTTGCCTTGCAAGCACAAGGCCCTGAGTTCGATCCCCAGCACCACAAAAAAAAAAAAAAAAAAAGTGTTAACTTACTAGTGAAAAAGTCACCCGTGGCTGCGGCTGATAGCAAACAAGCTGGCATGCTAAGGAGAATGCTGTGGAATCAGCTCTGGCTTCGGAATGACATAAACCTAGGACAAAACCTGACTCAACTGTGGGATTCTGACCAATCCCAGCCCTCAGTTTCTGAGTCTACAAAATGGCTATAATTCTTTCCTTTCTTGGTGGTTGTTAGGTTAAGTAAAAGACTGTAGGAACGGTGCCTGGTGTTTGGTAACTAGTTATCAATCTCTCATTTACTGAGTGCTTATTAAATGCCAGACGCCTCACAGATTATTAAAACTTGCGCTGCCCCGTGAGTGAATCTTCAGAGACGCCCCTGCCCGCCTGGGTCACGGAGGTGTTGGGAAGCCGACTCTGCCTGGCGGAGGACTCCAAGGCCTCACTCCACCGTGCTGCGTTTGAGTGAACGTCAGCCGTCCGGTTTCCTCGTCCTCGCTCGGAAGCTGGTAGCCTTCAGCGATCAGGTGCCCCCGCGACTGGACACTCCTTCCTTTCCAAGACTGGCAGCTGTGTGACCTCGAGCGCCTCCTTGCAGTCTCTTGTCCCGATCCCCTCGCCGGGTTAATGAAGATGCTGCTTTAGCTCACAGGGTTGTAGAGCGGAAAGCCAGCGAGCCGGCAATACTCTGCCGCTTTGAGCCAGTGAGTGCTGGGTCTCATCCTAGCCCTG